>JAQZBX010062329.1:0-16705 GCA_029593785.1 Cabassous unicinctus
CAACCTTCTTAAAAAGTTAAACATGCACCTATCATATATTCCAGTCATTCCATTCCTGAGTATTTATCTAAGAGAAATAAAAGCATATGTCCACACAATGACTTGTATAGGAATGTTCACAGCAGCTTTATTTGTAATAGCCCAAAACAGTAAATAATCCAAAAGACTATAAACAGGTGGATGGATGGGCAGATAATGGTATATTTATACAATGGAATACTACTGAACAATAAAAAGGAATGAGCTGTTGTTGATACATACAACAATATGATTGAATCTCAAAATAATTTTGTTGCGTGAAAGAAGCCAGACAGAAGAAGAGTACACATTATATGATTTCATTTATATAAAACCCTAAAAAATGAAAACTGATAGCGGCAGAAAGCAGATCAGTGGTTGCAGGGGGCCAGTGAAGCAGGGTGGAGGGAGGGATGGCAAAGGGCACAAGCAAACTCGTAGGTGATGGAGATGTTTGCGACCTTGCTGTGTGTGCACATGTCAACACTTATCAAATCGTACACTCTAAATATGTGCAGTTTATTTATGTCAATAATACGTCATGTGTTTTTTTTGGTTTTTTTTAAGATTTATTTATTTTATTTATTTATCCCCCCCTTGCTGCTTGTGCTGCTGTGTCCATTCGCTGCGTGTCTTCTCTGTGTCTGCTTATCTCCCCCTTGCTGTGAGGTCTTGCCGCATCAGCCCAAGGCGCCGCGCGGGCGGCCTGCCCTCACAAGGAGGCGCTGGGAAGCGAACCCGGGGCCTCTCATATTAAACGGGGGCTCTATCCATTGCACCACACCCGCTTCCTGCCGTGGGGTTGCTGCATCAGCCCACCGTACCACTCAGGCCAGTGTGCCCTCACAAGAAGGCCTCGGGACGCAAACCCGGGCCTCCCATATGGTAAACGGGGGCTCCATCCACCGAGCCACACCCGCTTCCCCGTCATGTGTTTTTAAAGGCACAAAAAAGAGAGCTAGAAGGTACACAAGATTCAGGAAGGGCTCAGGTGGAGGGCAGTGATTCTCAACCTTGCCTTCACATTAGAGTCACCTTATAAAGTATACAGACAAGGTTTATATCTCAATAAATCCTATATAATAGAAAAAAAAAAAGAATCCCCTTAGGCAGTTTTAAAATTTCTGATGCCCAAGCCACACTCTACAACACAATCAGAATCTCTGGGGGTGGCACCCAGGCACAGCATTTTTAAAGCTCCCTGGGGGTTCCTATGTGCAGCCAACATTGAGAACCAGTGGTCTAGGGGGATGTGAGTGAAGATGGGGCACATACAAGGAATACAAGGTATAAGGAAGTGAGCGAGGTATAGAAAGTATTGGTGAAGCTCGGGCCCTGGGGGGTGCCCAAGGTAGAGAGACCCAATGTGAAAGTAGAATCTCAGATTAGGAGGGCTACAGTGGTAGGGATGCAGAGTAGGAATAAAGCATAACCATGGAATGAAGCACGTGTAAATTGGGAGTTCATTTTGTCTCTAACAAAATTAGGGTCCGTGGGTATTATTAGAAGGAGATAGTGGGCAGTGTCACACAGATCTCTAGCAATGTGATTTTAGTTATTTCCTCTTTTGGGAACCCTGGTCCAGGAAGCTCCCACTGTCACTAAGCTACTTCAGATGGTCTTTAAATTACTTCAGTACTCAAGAACCAAGGGAGGAGTTCCCAGCTGTGAAAAGCCAGTAATAGGCAAAAAAGACACCAGAAAGTAAGTGGCCTCGATTCTTCCACTAAACCAGAGGTTCTCTAAATTTGGGCTGCATCAGAATGCCCTGAGGCATGCCTGCTTCAAGTGGGGCCCAAGTATCTACCGTTTTAATAAGTCCCCCAGGCTCTCAAAGTTTCAGAGCCACCACTAACCCACTGCCTGAAGGTGACACCTACTGAAAATATCCCAAGCTGCCCCCAGTCTCAAAGCCCAGTCTTCCAAGTGGATGGAGAGGGATAACGTGTTTTAATTGATGAAGGAGTTCTGATCCCGGTTTATCATGCAGAAGGCAGGTGCAGGGCAGGGACAGGTCCCGGGGAGAGGAAGAGTACAATGGAAACTTTTATACAAAAGGAAGAGGGTGTTGAAGGGCACAGGCTGAGACTCCTCATAGTTAAGGAGACAGAAAGCCAGGGCAGCTCCTCAGCATCAGCAAGACCTGGTCACACACACCACCCACCTTCGAGTCTTGATAAGAAGTGAGTCCCAGGGCCCCTTGATGTCTCTGCCACCCCCGCTCATGATGTCATGGAAACCCCACAGCTTCTGTGTGGCTGAGCCCCTGAACTCTGCAGCCCGCCCTCAGCTGCGGTGAGGCAGCCAAAGGGTGGCGACGGGGGACCGGAGTAAACAAGTAACCGAAGGAGTGTGGTGGGGTGGTTGCTTCACCCAGGGAACCCACCGGGCTAGAAAAGCCAGCGGCCAGGAGCTGAGAGGAGACAGCCCACCACTCTCTGTCCATGAGGGTCAGAGGAAGGGAAGAGATGAGGGAAGGACACAGATGGTCAGGGTGGGCCTGGAGGACAAGGTCCCAGCCAAGTCAGGATGACTCTTGCCCAGGAGCCTGGGGAAACCCAGGCACTTGTTGAATGAAAGAGGACATTTTTGTTGGCTGAACAAGGAGAGAAGGTACAGTTGATAAACAATGCTCCTACAAGCCACTGTCTCAGGTTCACTTGTTCCGAGGCCAGTTTCCTCCAAGACGGCTGTACTGAGCATCGTCCCGATGTCTGAGGGGCTAAGAGGAGAGAAGGGGGAACAGTGAAGCAGGGTCAGAGCTCTCTGGGGAGACCCCAGCAGACCCCAGAAATGAGCGCTTGTGCCTCATGAATCCCCGACTAGGACCTTTTGCAAGTACACATCACACCCAGTATCAGGCCCTCCATCCTCACCCACCTTTCCCCCATTCTTGTCTCTTCCCCCTCAGGGCTCACCTGATAGAGCTGGTCATTCCTCAACAGAGCTTGAGTGTCAACAGCTAGAAGAACCATGGAAAGAGAGTCATGGGGGGCCCAGGAGAGTGGGGCAGTGAGGCCCCATGAACAATGCAGGGGCACTGCAACTGCTCACGCCCTCCCATACCCTCAGGAGTTCTCGGAGAAATATGGGCACACAGGTTCTTTAAACAGCCAGATGTAGGAGTTCTTAGGGCATTGGAGAGTGACTCTCGGATGAGACCAAACCTCACCACCAGCCTTATTCCCTAGCAGGCACATAGCTCATTCACACACTCTGCTCCCTCCACTTACCTCCAGAGAGCCTTCCAGTCTCGTGTCCAGCAAAGCAGTAGACTCCCAAGGCCAGGAGCAGAGTGGCAATGATGTCGGTGATGATGATGCCAGCCACAGTGCCTGAGTCCAGCTCCACACAGTTCTGGCACACTGCAATGGAGGGAGGAGAGAGGACAGGGCTTTGGGATCAGGTAACAACCTTCTCTGCCTCCCAAGGCAGCCCCAGCATCCCTCATGCCAAGACCCAAACTGTAGTAAGATCCGGGAGGATGGCGGGTTGATGGCCTTGCTGTGTCCACCTCTACATTTCACCCCAAGGAATCCCTGAGGAAAGCCAAGAAGAAGATTCAACTCTGTGGGACTTTAGAAAAGGAAGTGGGTCACCCCACTCTCCCAACCGAGCTGCAGTCCCAGTTCCCCTGCTGCTCCTCCTCCCTCAGCTAAGCAATCTCTCCCACTCTGGGCCCCCAAAATCTGGGCAAAGACTATTACAAGAGTGACCCTAATTTGCTTAGAGAACAGTTTGGTTCACCACGGTTCCCTCCAACCAGAGAGTTTTCATACAGAGGCCTCATTCATTACAACCCAAAGGGCCCAGGAGGAACATACTTCGATAATAGACTTGCAGAGTAGATACTTGGCTAGTTTTATCATCTGTCCTGTTACACTCATACACTCCTCGTGGGTCCAGGATGCGTTTTCCCAAGTCCAGAGCTTTGTCTGACTGCAAAGTTCCCTCTGTTCCCTCTAGCCAGATGACGCTGGTATTGCACCTCAAAAACACTTTGTCCTCAGTTTCCTCCACAGATACCTTGAAGGGACTCACTAAGGAAAAAAACAAAACAAAGCAAAAAAACACCACAATTGGTGCCAGCCCTTTGGTTTGAATCAGACCCCTTGTTCTGCTGAGGCTCATACTCAAGAAAACTGCTTTCCTGGTCTAGGACAGTATATGGTTTCGGGAGAGACAGAAGTCACAAGAGGAAGGCTTCAGAATGCTCCTTGTGTACTGCAGAGGCAAGTCCACGCAGAGGACAGGGCTTAAGGGATGCAGAGCAGAAGAGGAATCCATGGAGCTGAGTTGATCGAGAACCTTCCTGGAGATGAGTTCAGACTGCTGATTGGAAGTGGGGAGCAGAGACTGATGAAGCACACAAGAGAGAGGGAAAGGCAGAAGGTTCCTCAGTTGAAGAGTCCCCATTTTTATCTCCAAGAAAACTTCTAATCCTACTTCCCAGCCATCTACAACACTCCCTCTTCAACTTCTCATCCTCTTCCCTCCCCACTGTCCCTTCCCTGCAACAAAAACCAAGGGAATGGGCTCTCACTGCCGAAGCTTTTGCCAGGCCCATTGATGGTTGGGGGTGGGGAAGAAGCTGGTATAAATTAGCAGCCCAATGTTCCAGAAGGAGGCCCAGGGCAAATCCCATGTAAAGATTTTCACCCCTGCTTGGAGGGAGAGCAAAAAAATTTTTTATTGAATCCTTGCTTGGGGCTCCAGCCTCTGTGTGTCATCCACACAAGTCAAGTCTTGTGGGACCATGAGGCTGGAGGTGAGCACGGGGTCTTTCCAAATCCACTGGATTGCTCCGACAGCCTGTGAGCATCTCTACAGCCCACTGAGGCACTGAAACCTTTATCTCCAACCCCAAGGAAAACTGGAGTCTGCATTACCTCTGCTTGTCATACTCAGTTACCAATTTGGATAACTTCCAAGTTCCATAGGACACTTCCAAATAGCTGCTTCTTGTGCCTCTGAAGCAAGCCAGGAGTATGTATGGGGACACTCAGGGAGACACATATACATTAGACTCTTCACATTCTCCAGTTGTGTATTCCTTGGGGATCTGTGTGCAGTGGAATCTAGGTGTCCATTGCAGCTAACTATTAGGTGACCAATCATCCAAGTTTGCCCAGGACTTCCTGGGACCAAGGACTTTCAGTTTTAAAATCAGGACAGCCCTGGACAATCCAGGATGAGCTGCTTATCCTACTGACTGTTCAATAGCCCCCCAAATCTGCCCTCCCTCCTGCTAAACCTACAGTTAACTTTTCTCTTATGGCATTCCCTTGACTTTTGGTGCATGGGTCCAGGTGGTGACGAAAGTAGATTGCCAGAGGACCAAGAATCCTGATCCCAGAGGCTATCTGCCCCGGAAGGAGCAATACATGTAGCTTTGCTGCCACTACCACCCAAGGCCCAAACATACACATACGACACCATTTCCTACTGCTCTCTGGCCTTCAGAGAGAGATTCAAGACCATGATGCACCCCCAGCTGGAGTCAGTAAGAAGTCAAGGGCCTGTTTCCCAGGCGCTGTGCTACATCCCAGCCCTGCCTCCTTGACACCCGGGGGTGCCTGGTGAGGTGAAGCAGGATTGACAACTTTCAGGTGGATCTCACTGTCAAGGGTAATGTCCCTCTCAGGAACCTTCTCCCAGGTTCCCACCTACCCAGAAAGCCTTACCTTGGGGGAGAAGGACAGCCAGAATCAGGCCAGCCAGAAACCTGCTGTGCTTCATCTTCCAGCCAAAGTCATCCAGTAGATCCGGGTTCTGGAACTATCAGTCAGGGTGAGAGCTGCCCTCCCCCACTGACTCATGAGGACCCGGAAAAAGTGAAGGGCGGGGGAGGGGGGAGGAGCCAGAAGGCGCGACCTCTTTGATGATGGGAGACTGTTAGGCTGGGGGTAGGCTGCGGATGGGGTAGAAAGGAAGCAGGTGCAAATTGCTCTTTCTTCAAGCAGGGAGGTTGGGGTGGAGGAGAAGGGAAAGCAGACACTGGAAAAAGTTGCCAGGACTTCTAGGAAGTGAAAGGGGCTTTAGGATGGCCTTTCCTGAGTCATTGATCAAAAACAAGAACTTCAGAGTCCCTGTTACAGCATAAATACACTTAGGCACTACCTAAAAACTGCCATTTCTCAAAATCCCTTGTGAGAAACCGTGAGCCCTTCGCACAAGCTGTAACCAGCCAGGTCCCTCCTATTCCTGCTCTTTCCTTGGGGAGCCTCCACTGGGCAGCCTGGGCCACCAGACCAAGCAGCTGTTTGCCAGTGGAAGTTTGGGCTTTGGAGCTACCCAAGCAGAAATTTGGACCCTGGCTCCAATACTACCTACCTTCAGGATTGGGGCCTGTCAGGTAACTAGATCTTCAGAGCCACATTACCCAAGGATTATTATAAGGATTCGAACAAACTTACTGTATGGTGCCTAGCACATCCTATGTGCTCAATAAGAGGTAGCTGTTAGTGACAATATAATAGATTCACAGGCAGAATTGAGCCTTCCCAGGAGACAAATGGACTTTTACTGTCCTGAGGCCCTTGGGGATCTGAAACATGACACTGCCCCAGAGGGACTGTAATTTACCTGAAGGCAGAGATCACATCTGTCTTGCTCACAACTGTATCCCCATACCCAGCTTGTGCTGGAAAAGAGAGAGCTCTGGAAACATCTGTCTCACTGACTGACTGGACAAGGGAGACAGGGGTCTGAGCTCCGGGAAACTCAGTCCATGCCCTGGCCCCTGGGGATGTGCTGGCCTGCTTGGTGGAACTTGTCCCACCTACACCCTTCCAGGCAGGCACCCCTTTGACGATCTCATCTCAAAAGAACAGTGGAAAATGGCTGAATGAAGAACTGAGGTGGTTTCCATTGAGCTTCAAGCACCTGAGGGTCCTCTCCTAAATTCATGAGCTCCAGCAACAACCCATTGCAGGGAAATGCATCCCCCTCCTGAAGAAAGGGGCTCAGAACCATCTCCCGCCCAACCCCCAGAGGACTCTCAGTGAAAGATGCGTCTCTGAGAAGGGACTCCAGTTCGCTCTCCCTCTCCTTCCCCACCACCCTCCCCTCCATCCAGACCCAGAGCGGCCTTGAGGGAAACACAAGAGACACCTGCACCTGCAGCCGGCTCGGGCCCCTGCCTCCCCCACTTGAAGCAGAGGGTGGAGGCTCTGTGTTCTTGCCTTCTCACAAGGGCCCCAGCTCCAAGGGGCTGGGCGGAGCCAGGCCAGCTACTGCGCCAGCTGCCTGTGCTAAAGGCTGCTCAGAGCTTCTGAGGGGGGAGGACAGAGACTGACATGGAGCAGGGGAAGTGTCTGGCTGGCCTCTTGCTGGTCGTCATTCTTCTTCAAGGTAAGCACCCCCTCCTCCAGAGGGTCTGGCAGCCTGGGAAACAGCTCAAGAAAAGAGGTCATCAGCAAGGGTGACAGGAATATGGGGATCCCTAACCACAAACCTACCTCAGCAGTCACCCTAGAGTCAGAGAAGGAAGGACAAAACGGAGGTCTTTTAGTGTTTTCTGTTAAAGAGAAGCAGTGCCGCAGTGGAGAGATGGGGTCCTTGTCTCTGAGAGATGAAAACAGAGACATTAGCTGGCTAGAGAGGGGACCATTCTGCCGCCATCTTAGGCTTGAAAGGCATAGGCCAGGAAGCTGAAAGGAAAAGGTGTGTGTTCCCTAACTCAAAGCTGATTAGGAGCAGACCTCTGAAGCATTCACTCACTCAGTTGGTCAGTTGGTCAACTGGCCAGCAAATATGACTGAGGTACGTGATAGGCCAGGACAATGTAAATATGAATAAAATTATTCTACCCCAAGGAGCTCACACTCTAATGGAGGAGATAATTTCAATGTTACCAGTCTGGGTTTGGGGCACCTGTATCTATATTCAATTGGAAATATCCAACAGGAAGTGGGTCATAGATGACTTAGAACAATTTCAGTAGGGTAGTGGAAGTGGAAGCCAAATGGAAATAAGTAGAAGATGTAAAGCAAATGATAAAGAGTAGCAAACTTCTTTAAAGAAGTTTGGATGAGAAGGGAGAAGAGATTGAGTAGTAAATGGAGTTTTTTTTTTTCTTTTTTGAGAGTGAGAGAAACTTAAGCACATGTCTCAGTTAAAGCAGAAAATAGTGAATGCAGCAAGATCCTGGAACCAGTTTTGGAAGGATGGGGTCAAGAGTGGGATCCACGGCACAGAGGGGAAGGCAAACTTACTCTCTGAGACTCAGAAAAAGGAAGTGCAGATGGCTGTGAACATAGATGGAAAGGAAGCCAAAGAGAAAGGGCCATAACAGCAGCAGTGTTTTCAACAAACTAAATAGGAGGCCTGGACTAAACAGGAAGCCTTCCCTGACCCTCCACCCTTGGCAAAATCAATCGCTTCTTCCACCTACCTGTGCATTCATATATATGCTAAAATATATCATAAGTTCAATTATATTAATGATATGTGTGTTTGTTTTTCTACTTCATTGTAAACTCTTTGGAAGTAGCGACTGGTTCTTCTTATGACTGCCCTTTTCTTTGACAATGCCTAAACTTGTCAGGTATTTAGTACTTAGTAAATGTTTGATAGAATCCAATTGAATTGAACTGTGATTTTTGAGATAGATGATGGCTATTGGATAGCTAACTCCCCTGGTACATTAGGGTTTCTACAAGAAATGGATCATCAAGGCTGAAAATTTTAGAAGCAACTTAGCTCTAAAGGGTTCTGGATTCTTTGGCTAGGGCACACACACTCCTTGCCAAGGTTTTAGCTGCTCAAGGAGCAGAGCATTCTGGACTGTACAGCTATATCCTGAATCCAATTTGGTGTCTACAATCCAGGGAAGGCTACAATCCAGAGAAGTAGGTATAAATAATGTCCTTCCCATGGATTAGGATCTCCACCTTGGCCTCAACTGACCATGGAAATGACACTTCAGGGCATCTGAACAATTCCCGGCCCAGCTGATCCTCTGTCTCTCTTCTGTCTTTACAGATACTGTGGCCCAACCGAAACAAGGTAGGGGAAATGGCTTCTTTTCATCCTCAAATTCTGAGGAAATTCATAGAAATATGGCTATTACAGGAGTGGACAGCTTAGGACCAATGGGATGGTGGGGGAATGGACACCTGACCTCTCCATTATCAACCAAATCAATGCCCAACCATGACCTGTTCTGGGCAGCTTTCCTGTAACTAAGCAAATAATTGTCTGGTTCTTACAGGAAAACAGGACCTTAGTAGCTAGGCACTACTCAAAGTGTGACCCATGATCCAACAGCATTGGCATCACCTGGGAGCATGTTAGAAATGCAGAATCTCACCCTCTCTCCAGAACTACCGATTAGACCTGAATTTTGTTGTTCTTGTCATTTGTTGCATTTATTCCTGCAAAAGTTGACTGGTGAATAAACTGAACATAGTTCTCAGTGGGCTCAGCCATTCTCCACAAATCCTGTTGTTGTTGTTTTTCTACTTTTTATTTTGAAATAATTATAGTTTCACATTAAATTGCAAAAGTAGTACAGAGAGGTGCTGTGTACAATTTACCCAGAGTCTCCCAATGGTAATAAATATATATGGTACATTTTCGAAACCAGAAAATTGACATTGGGTACAATACTAATAAATGAACTATTATTTGGTTTTCATCAGTTTTATTTTTGAAATAATTTTAACCATTTTAAATGTTCAATTCAGTGTCATTAAGTACATTCACACTGTTGTGCAACCATCATCATTATTTCCAGAACTTTTTCATCATCCCAAACAAAACTCGCTACCCATTAAGCAATGACTCCCCTCCTCCCTTCCTCTCAGCCCCTGGTATCTAATCTTCTTTCTGTCTCTATGAATTTGCTTATTCTAGATATTTCATATAAGTGGAGTCATACAATGTTTGTCTTTTTGTGTCTGCCTGATTTCACTTTCATAATGTTTTCAAGTTTTATCTATATTGTAGCATGTATCAGAACTTCTTCCCCTCTTATGACTGAATACTATTCTGTTGTATGATATACACCACATTTTGTTTATCCATTCATCTGTTCAGAGCCACTTCAGTTGTTTCCACTTCACAGCTATTGTAAATAATGCTGCTATGAGCATTGCGTGCAAGTATCTGTTTAAGTCCCTTTTTTCAACTATTTGAGGTATATACCTAGGAGTGGAATTTCTGAATCATTTGGTAATTCTATGTCTAGCATTTCGAGGAACTGCCAAAGTATTTTCCACAGTGGCTGTACCATTTTACATTCCCACCAGCAATGCAAGAGGGTCCCAAATCCTCCACATCCTCACCAATACTTATAATTTTCCATTTTTTATTATATCCATCTTACTGGGTGTGAAGTGGTATTTCATTATGGTTTTGATTTCCATTTCCCTAATAACTAATGATGTTGAACATCTTTGCATGTGCTTATTGACCATTTGTATATCTTCTTTGGAGAAATGTCTGAGTCTTTTGCCCACTTTTTAATTGGGATGGGTTTTTTTGCTGTTAAGTTATAGGAATCATTTATATACTCTGCATGTTAAACCCTTATCATATAGGTGATTTGCAAATACTTTCTCCCATTCTCTGGGTTGTGTTTCACTCTTGACAGTGTCCTTTGCACAAAAGTTAGCACCTGAATTTTTAAAAGATCCCCATTTGACTCATGTGCACATTAATGTTTGAGAAGCACTGCTCTAATGGTCTTCTCCTGGTACCCTGGGGCAGGGAGAATTTCAGAGACAAAACCCACACCAGAACCATGTTTTCCCCCTTTCCAGGAAAACTTTTGGTGAAAGTGGATGACAATCGAGAAGATGGTTCGGTACTTCTGACTTGTACCTTGGAAAAGGGGCCTATCACATGGTTTAAAGATGGAAAGCAAATCAATAATGACAATAAAAATACGTGGAATCTAGGAAGTAGTGCCAAGGATCCTCAAGGGATGTATTGGTGTAATGGATCAAAGGATTTTTCAAGCCCACTCCAAGTACATTTTAGAAGTATGTAATCGCCTTTGGTTGGCTGGTTGGTTGTGAAATTAAGCAGCACTTGCAGTTCTGGTGAGCTTCCTGCCTGGCTTGAGGGTGGAAATAGTTGCTGAGCAGCGGTATAATATCCTGCGCTCTTAGTCTCAGCTTGCCTCTTTTTGAATGTAACGAGACGGTTCCCTCAGTTTCTTGAAAAAGCACAGCCAGTCCTGTAAAGCCTGGCTTACCTTTGAGTGGTAAGTATGAATTTGAGCAGTTCAGCTCCTTCTGTAAACTGAGAGGGCGAAGTGGGGATGGGGGAGATTCCAAGGTGAGCAGCAAGGTGGAGGGCATTTGAATAAGGAGAAGGGGATCTGATCTTCCTCCTATTCCATAGAGTTCCTGGTAGTGAGACTACATGGGCTTCTCCGGACACCTGGAGGCCTGAGGAACATCAAGCATTGATTCTTGGTCCAGGGATCTTCCCAGGCAATTCCCTTACCGTATCACTCACAGAGGGAGGAGCCTGCTGCCCCAGACAGAGGCGTGTTTTGCTGGTAGGCAGTAGAAAAAAGATCCAGGTAGAACAACTTTCACACCCTGATGGAGGCTTGTCCCTTCCTTTTCCACAGTGTGTCAGAACTGCATTGAGCTGAGTGCAGCCACTGTATCTGGCTTTGTCTTTGCTGAAATCATCAGCATTTTCTTCCTTGCTGTTGGAATCTACTTCATTGCTGGGCAGGATGGAACTCGTCAGTCAAGAGGTAAAAAAATGTTCTTAGATGAGAGGTGTGGCCACCTGGGACCCTCAGCTTCCTTTCTACCAAAAGAGAGCCAATAGAAGAGAATGAGTTGGTACTTGTTGCTAACGTGCATGGTCAGGAAAGGCTTTGTCTCTGTGGGGCAGGAGAAAAGGACATTTGGTGCTCTTACAGTATATTTATGTCTCAAGGTCCCATTCCCTGTGATATTGAAGACAGGGAAGCATTGGATTCCTCTAGGTTCTTGGCTATGTTTCATACATGAATTTAAGAACATGGCAGTTTAGTTAGGCCAGTAAAAAGAATTTGTTGGAAAATGGGGGAAAGAACAGAGCTTGCTGAGAAATGGGAGAGAAAGATTTGATGTGGGCTCCTCTAGGCAGAGGGAGTGAGCTCTGCCTTGTGTGGCTACCTTTTAAACTGTTAATTATCCCTCCCCTTTGCTAATGCTAAGGGGAGGGGCCCCAGCTGTTCATTGGTTACCTCCCCAATGGTGGGGGCCAATGGTGAGGCCTGTTTGGAATATCCGGGCCCAAGGGGAGGTCCCGGAAAGAGAAACTGGGACCTTAAGGTTAAACTCAAGGTCTCAGCGAGGTCTTGCAGCCATGTTGTCTGCCGGCCATGTTGTCTATTGGCCATGTTGTGGCTCATCTTCTCCTCGCTTCCCTAGCTAACCTGGATAACCTGCCTCAATATGTCCTCTGTGTTGTTTTTAAAACTTTTTATTAAAGTAAAACATACATAAAGAAAAGTGTATGAGTCACACGTATACATTTCAAAAAAAAGTTAACAAAGCAAACACACCTATGAATCCAGCCCACAGTTTAAGAAAGAGAATATTACCCTCACCCTAGAAGTCCTTGTGGTCACTTCCAGCCACTGTGTTTACTTAAGAGTAAGCAGTACCCTGACTTCTGAGAACATGGATTAGTTTTGCCTGTTTTTGTTCTTTATATAAATGGACTCATTCAGTAAGTACTCTCATATGTGGCTTATGTCACCCAATGATATGCTTGTGAGATTTATTCGTATTGTTTGGTATATATAGTTCATTAGCTCTTATTGCTTTTTAGTATGCCATTATGTGAAGATAACCCAGTTTATTATCTATTCTACCTCGTGTATGTGATTTGTTTGTTGTGCAGCTTCAGACAAGCAGACTCTGTTGCCCAATGACCAACTCTACCAGGTAAGGATTGAAGAATGAAAGTAACATTATCATTATCATATTAGTATCATTAGTTGAGGTAAAATTTTGGGATTTGAAGGCAAGTTATTTGGAAGATATTATACACATGCTAGGTGAAGGGATAGCTATTCCTCTAGATAGAATGGATCAAATAAAGTGTAGAGAGGGACTAAGGTCAGAACCTAGTGAGAAAAAGTTGAAGAATACACTGAGAAGGGCACACAAAGAAACTGTATATGTAAAGACTCCATCTCCTTGCCCTCTCTCTGCCCCAGGACTATGAAGCACCCACTCAAAGCCTTGCACATAAAAAGCACTCAGTAAATATGCATCAAATTAATAGAGCATGGACGCCAATGGGCTGATGAACTCTATTATCCCTTTCAGCCCCTCAAGGACCGGGAAGATGACCAATACAGCCACCTTCAAGGAAACCATCTGAGGAAGAATTGAACCCAGGACTTAGAGTAGGTATAGCCTTCAAACACCAATTCTAAGAAAGTATCTTTGCATTACCTGCCCTTCCAGCTGCTGCCAATTCTATCTCCCTTCCTCAAGCAGCTATTAGGATCAGACGTAGGGTAGGCCTAATTGTGGAGGCCCTTTTCTAAAAGCACTGGAGCCAGTGCTGGTTTTCTTGGCTTGAGAAAATGTGAATGCTGTGTGTATCTATAAATCCTCTTAGAGCAAGGCCTTAATCAATAGAGCTGCTGAACGTTAAGCTTAGGGATTCTCACTCTTGAGAATCTGCACTATTGAGATTTGGGGCTAGATAATTCTTTGTGGTGGGGGGGCCATCCTGGGCACTAAGGGATGTTTAGCCACATCCTGCATTCTACACACTAGTTGCCAGTAGCATCCCCACAGTTGTGACAACCAAATATGTCTCCAGATATTGCCAAGTGTCTCCTTCAGGGCCAAATCACCCTTAGTTGAGAGCCACTGACCTATATTAACCTTTCAATCACTCACTCAGAAGTTCTGATTCAATCAATCAGTTGGAAGCTTCAATAAGGGAAGACAGAATCATTTGTGACTTTTCTTTTTGCAATCCAGGTGTTCTCCTTTCTATCCAGTTGTCATTATCATTTGGAGAGCTCTAAATCTAGGCTCAAGGTTCCCAGAGGTGACAAATGGAGAAGAAAAGTCATCAGAGCAAACTTGAGCTATTCTTAAAATAAAATGCAAAAAAAAAGAGAAACTCATAAAAACTTGTGTGATGTTTCAGGAGCGCCACCTATTGGGAGATAATTTTTCAGTAAAAGAAAAATGAAAAAGTCAAATCATCGTCTATTTGCATAGAGTTTTTAAATTTTTATTTAATTTTTGCACAGATTGTAATTGACATGGTTCAAAATATATAGTAAAAAGTCTGTTTCCACCTCTATCCCACAGCCAACCAGAGGTATTCTTGGCATATACAAGCAAATTCTTAAGTACATATTATTCACACAAACACACACACACACACCATTTTTACACAAACGGTATGTTACTATATACCTTGCACTTTTCACCTAGTAAAACCTGAAGGACCAGTATTTAAAGAGCTTCCAGACCACATATTAGGGCACAATGCAGCTCTCAATAAATATATAAAAAGAATGAAATTATACAAAGAGCTCCCTTTTTTTCTTTGCAGCCACAACGTACAGATATACTATAATTTGTGTATATCTTTGTGTCCATTAGTGATGGACATTTAAATTGGTTCCAATCCTTTTCTCTTTCAACAATGTTGCCATGACTAACATTGTATAGATGTCATTTTAAAAACAATTTTATTGAGGCATAATTTACATGCCATAAAATTTACTCACTAAAAGTGATTTCACCTGTTTTCCATGATTTTTAGTAAATATACCCAGTTGTGCAACCATCACCATAATCCAGTTTTAGAACATTTCCTTCACCCCCTTAAGATTCCTTATGCAGTTTGCAGACACACTGTTCCCACCCCAGCCTCAGGCAACCACCAATCTATTTTGTCTCTTTAGATTTGTCTTTTCTGGACATTTCATAATAAATGGAATCATACAAAATGTGGTGTTTTGTATTTGCTTCTTTCACTTAGCATAATGTTTTCAGGGTTTGTCAATATTGTAGCATGTATCAGTACCTCATTCCTTTTTATTGCCAAATAGTATTCCATTGTATGGATATACCACATTTTGTTAATTCATTCATTAGTTGAAGGCTATTTGGGCTCTCCCCACTTTTGGGCTATCATGAATAGTACTGCTATGTACATTCTCATGCAAGTCTGTGTGGATATTTGTTTTCATTCCTCTGAAGTGGATACCTAGGAGTGAAGAATTGCTGGGTCATATGGTAAATTTATGTTTAACTCTTTTTTTTTTTTTCATTTTAAAAACAATTTATTGAAGTATATCATTCATGCATGAACATACATAAACAATAAGTGTTTAGTAAACATTGTGAACTTACAAAACAAACATACATAACATCATACAGGGCTCCTATACATCACCCCACCACAAATACTTTGCATTGTTGTGAAACATTTAACAAATTATGAAAGAGCATCACCAAAGTATTACTACTAACTATAGTCCATATCTTACTCCCTTATACTTAGTTTTAAAGATTTACTTTTATCCATTTTTAACACACACACACACCCATTTTTGCTGTTTTTGTGTCCATTTGCTGGGGAATTCTCTGTGTCTGTTTCCTGCCCTCTCTTCTCATCTTTCTCCTCCTGTCTTCACCATGATTCGATCTTCGAAAACTCCGATATGGGAGAGAGGCGTCCTACAGCCTGTGCCACCTTAGTTCCTGGTATTTCAGCGCGTCTCATCTTGGCTCTCCCTTGTGTCACTCTCCTGTTATGTTGTCATTTTGCTGCGTGGCTTGGCGGGGCCTGGCGGCACGCAGGCGCACAAAACCCTGGAGGCTCACCTGTTTGCAGGGCCTGGGGGCTCACCCGCTCGTGCAGCCTGGCGGCCCGCGTGCCTTCTATATTTTTCTTCTTTTTTAAATTTTTACCAGGAGGTCCCAGGGATCAAACCCAGGTCCCTCCATATGGGAGACATACACCCAACCACTTGAGCCATATCTGCCCCCCTGCTATATCTCTTAAGGTTGACCAAAGGTACCTAGAGTTACAGTCATGTCCCATACAGGATGGTCATATAATAAATCAGGCTTGGTTTATCACCAGCATTCTAAAAACCAGACCTAGGGAGAAAAACTAGGTCTGGGGACACATGCATGGTTTCTAATACAGCGACTGTTTAGCCTACCCTGATTATCACAAAATCAGGACAGTGAGAATATTCGCACTTATGTTTAACTCTTTAAGAAACTTCTAAACTGCTTTTCTACAATGACTGTACCATTTTATATTCCCATAAGCAATGCATGAAGATTCCTGCTGCTTCACATCCTTACCAAGATTTGTTACTATCCTTATTAAAACCATCCTAATGGTTGTAAAATGGTATCTCATTGTGGCTTACACTTGATCTTAGCCAAAAGGCCGAGAAGCAATCTCTCATTGTGGTTTTCATTTTCATTTTTCTATTGACTAATGGTGTTGAACATATTTTCATGTGCTTGTTATTCATTCATATATCTTCTCTGGAGACATGTCTATTCAAATCTTTTGCCCATCTTTCAATTGAGTTTTTTGTCTTAAAGAGTTGTAAGAATTTATATAATCCAGATACAAGTCCTTTAGCAGATATATGACTTGCAAATATTTAATCCCAGTCTGTGGCTTATCTATTTTCTCAGTGGTGTCTTTTTTTTTTTTTTTT
>JAQZBX010062330.1:0-16910 GCA_029593785.1 Cabassous unicinctus
AAGAATAAAGTTCATAGTTACGTTTGTTAACATTGAGGGCTTGACATACTAATCTGTTTTCTGTTTTTAGGCACTGCCTATGTATTTAAGAGAGACTTGCCCCTCTATTTGAGAACGTAGCAGGACTCCCAGCATGGGTGTTTAATATTTTGTTGTTTATTGCATGGCTCTCCACCCACTGAGATATTGTTGTGATTTTTCTTGTACGTAGAGTCTTTTTATAAAATTTGTTTTATTTTTTCTTTCTTTTTTTTTTTTTCATTATTCCTTTACATAGGTGGTTGTTCCATAATCACCTGAGCATAAATTCCTAAACTGAATTGCCAATGAAAAGAGTATGTACAAAACTGACTTTTGACCTGGGACGTGATGCTTTAATACATCACTGACAAGAGTAGATGAGAAGCTGTTGCCTGCAGGAAACAGAAGGTGATTGGCTGAGCTAAGCAGAAAAGCAATTTGTGAACAGGCCATTGACTAGCTCACAGATGCACAGGGAGCTTGGAGAATTAGGCTTTCAGCTACATAGCAGGAGTGAGACCCAAACCAGTCCTTCTTGGGCTTCATGGCGGGAACGCCCTTGTCTGGGCAGAGTCTGGAGACAGACAGAGCTTGATTGCTCTGGTCCCCGCTTCATGCTCCACCAGCTCTCAAGTCAAAGGACAAGGATGAAGGAGTCTGCACCAGGCAGGGCCTCCAGGCTCCTCAGCCCTGCCTAGTGCAGAGAGGGGGCTGTGGGCTTCCCTCCAGGAGGGACAGGGCGGGAACGGCAGGTGACTCAGTCTTAGAGATCAGTGTGGGTCACAGCTGCACAGATGGTCACTCTGCTCTGCATTGTGTCCCCTCAACACCCCTGTGGCCTATCACATGTAAATGGAGAATGCGCCAGCCTGGCAGATATTCTTCAGCAGGGCCCCTGCTTTCTGGGAAATTCAGAAGTGAATTCCAGGGCCCAGCTCAGGCATGGCTCTTCTAGAGAAGGCTCAGGCCCCTCACTCAGGCTGGGTTCTGACCTGCGCTCTGCCATGACTCTTAACCTCTCTGTGCCTCAGTTTCCTTGTTGTAAGGATTGAATGAGATAATACATGTAGATTTTTTAGCACAAAGTCCAGCTCATTGTCTGCATTCAGTAAATTAAAGTTGATAAACAGTTGAGAAAGCATATGGGACAAGGCAGGACGAATAACTGCTTTGTATTTCCTTCCAGGAGTGGCAGGGCAGGAGGAGGAGCTGCAGGTGACACAGCCTGAGAAGTCAGTGTTGGTCAAAGCCGGAGAGACAGTCACTCTGCACTGCATCCTGTCCTCTCTGCGCCCCGTGGGGACCATCAAGTGGTTCAGGGGGGCTGGGCCTGGCCGGAAATTAATCTACAATTACAAAGGAGGCCACTTCCCACGAGTAACAAATGTTACAGACACCACAAGGAGAAGCAACTTGGACTTTTCCATCCGAATCAAGAACATCACCCTGTCTGACACCGGCACCTACTATTGTGTGAAGTTCAGGAAAGGGAACCCAGACACTGAGTATAAGTCTGGTCCTGGGACCCAGGTGTCCGTGAGTGGTGAGTATGTCATGGGTGCCTTTGTCCCAGGGTGTTTGACAGCAAATCAATAAGTCCTCTTTAGCAATGACTAAGCATCAGGTGCGGTGTTGGGTGCTTATTTCCATGGTCTGGTTTCACCCCCTTTTACAGACTAGGGAAGTTAAGTCCAGAAAGGTCATGCTGTTTTCTGAAGACTCCATGGCTGATAAAAGGTGGGGAGAGTTCTAGAAACCTTGGCTGACTGGCTACAAAGACCTGCCTTTTCCAATCTGGTCCCAACCTTTGGTTTCACAGATGAGGGAGCTGGAGTTTGAGTGATCATTCAGTCCTGAGGCCCAACCTCACCTCAGAAAGTCCCCGCCCCATAGAATGGGGGTATTTTATTTATTCCTCAAATATTTTCAGGAAGCCTTCTGTGTGCCAGGCTCTGCTTTTGATGCTGTGGCATCAGGAATGAACACAGCAGGACAAAGCTCTTCTCCCTAGAAGCTTCTGTTCTCTTCCCTTGCAGTGAGGAGAAAGTCCAGGCCAGGGTTGGGGAGGACGCGTGCTTCTTGATTTAATCTTCAGAAACATCACACTGAGGAGAAATTCCTCAGAGACAAAGATTCCCTGTTTGTTTGGTTGGAGGAGGTGCCAAGAGGCTTGGCATTTCTGTGTGTCTGTCAGGAAATCCCTTGTGGGATCCGGGACAGACTCACCCACACAGTCACTGGAGGCTCCGAGCACAGCTGGGCCTTCTCAGTGTCCCTCACCCAGGGAAGGGACTACCCATGTGGGAGACAAGGGTTCCCAGTTGAGGCAGCAAATAAGATGCTCCTTTGGGGTTTTCTGCCAGAGGCTCAGGATCCCCTTCCACCTCCTAATTCCTGGAACAACATCATGTGAAGGACCTTCAAACACCACCAGCCTAGCCCCCACTTAGAGATGGGGGCCTGAGGCCAGGAGGTGACACGGGCCATGACCACGGTCCCATGGCGAGGAACTGATGGAATCAGGAACAGAATGCAGATCCCTTTCTAGGCCAGGCTCCTTGCTGCCCTGACAATCGATACTTCTCCCATCTAAGACCCTGGTGTGTAGTATATGCTGAATAAAAGCTCTTTGAACTGAAATCTTGAGTGGGGAGCCGGCAGTTCTCCTTCTCATCTCTTTCCCAAAGGTGTACAAAGCTCACATTGGGACTCAGAGGTCCATTGGTGATTGGAGAACCCCTGCCAAAGTTTAGGTGCCTCATTCCATATCGGATATCGCATATCAGTACATGTAGAGCTGCTGCATTGTTTTCAGGGCTGCATAATACCACAGTGTATGGAAATATCATCATTGTTTTACTATCTCCTACTGATGGATATTTAAGCTGTTCCACATCTTGGGCTGTTAAGGGGATGCTGCAGAGGATGACCTTGTTTGTGTGTCCTTCTACTCAAGTGGGAGATGCCCCCTGGAAGGATGTTGCTGGGTCACAGAGCATGTGCATTTCGATTTCTGTGGAAATTGCCCAATTCCCCTCCTAGACGTTGTAGCAATCAAGTCTGCCCCAACCCCTGAACAAGGCTGGGTAGGGAGCTTGTTCCAGATGTTCCAGATATGACTGATGAAGAGATTGATGAAGAGAAAGGTGGTATAACCTTTTCTCTGCTTAATCAGTCACAGCTAGTCAGTGGCTCATCTGGGACTCTGGTCAGCTAGCTCCTAGTCCAGCACTCTCTTCCTAAATGATACCCTGGAGGAGAAGGAGGGAAGTAGAGAGGCAACAGGGAGCTGCCATGTGCCAGACCTTGCCCAACACATCCATTATGGATGGCATTGACTCCTATAGTCAATGATATGATGGACAGGCCATGCTGTGCCCCTTTTACAGATGAGGACACTGAGGCTCAGAGAGGGGAAAGGAGGGGAGCTGACTCCAAACAGCCTGACTCCACCAGCCCTGCTCTCTGCAACACCCCACTGTGCTTGTCAAAGTGTGAAGTAATGCTCCAGCCCTCTCCTTTTAAATCTTGTATTGTTCTATTATACAGCAATAAATTAAAAAAAAAAAATTCTCGTTGAAGGAGGTGGAGCTTGCGTTACACCCGCAGATCATAGAGATACAGTAAACGTCTCATGATAGGTTAACCTGTTCTTAAAATGCTCGTCTCAGCATAAGAGCACTTAGGAAGCTTTTCTCCCATCGTGGTGATGTTGCTCCTTCACTGAACAGCCCCAGTAGCAAGCTCTGGAGAAGAGCTTTGGTAGAACAGTGTTCGGCCTGTCGCGATCCCAGGGGACAACACGTATCTGCATTTCATGAAGTTGAAGGAACGCTGAGATGAAAGCATTTCTAGAGGGTGCTGGGGTCCTGTGTGAGCAAGAGTTTCTATTCTAGACTCAGGAGGTCAGGAGCTCGGCATCTTCCCTCCTTTGCTGCTACAGGCAACCAGGCCTGGGGCTTAGCAGGGAGACTCCTCCTGTGATTGCTTGAGGTCAGGAACCTCATGGGGACATGGGTAGGGTGGAGGTCAGTGTCTGTCAGTAGATAAGCGTCTACTATATGCCAGGCTCTGTGTTTTACGTATATCATCTCTAATCTTACCAGGTTTTGTTTTATCCACTTCTTACCATAAAAGTCAACACTGAGTCTCAGAAAGAGAAAGAACAGACACAAAAATTAACCAGACCTCATATGGGATGGCTCCCCCGTTTGCCTGCCCTGTATCCTGGGCCATCTACAGTCCTCTCTGAGCCTCAGCCAATCAATGGGAACCACCCTTGGACCCCCTTAGGATTAGTGGGAGGATCAATGGGCTGGGGCTCATGGAGGGACCAGCTCAGTGTCAGGCAGCCGAGTAGCTCTCACTAAATAACAGGTTACAACATCTCATCCTTTTAGGGACGTCTGAGCTGCTGGTGATTTTAGGACTTGACTTAGTAGAGTGATGTCCTCCCTCAATGTGTCTGATGGCTGGTAGGAAGCAAGGAAAATACTTACGAATACAAACGTTTGTAATATTTGCTGGCTGATGACTGTCGTAGAAGGTGATGAGTAATAGCCATTTGGAGGCAACAGAGGAGCTCCTTCAGGACCCGTCTATAGAGAGAAACTGCCCTCACTCTTCTGGTTCTCCGATATGCGTGTGCTCCCAGGACACAGGAGGTGCTTCTATGTGTGTAATCTGCCTGAAGAGATGCACCACCTTTGGCTTTCTCAGCTCTCAGTGATCTCTATTTTCAAACCAAATTGAGCCAAAAGAAAACTTCAGATTCAGATAAATATTCTTTATTTGCCCCCTCACTTTAGAATTTAGATATCGGCACAAATTAGGCCCTACTGGGATATTGGTGCAAAAAATGAAAAGTGGAGTAAATTAATGAGTACCTGAAGGGAGAGCTGTGGATATGAAGTGTTGCTTAAAGGTAGATCTCTGCTTGTTTATTTTGTTTTAGACTCTTCTGTGTTTGCTTCAAAGCAAAAGTGCTTATATTCTCTCTGCGACCCCAGGCAGAAGGAATCACCCCATCCACCGCCATCCCATTCACAGAGGAGCCAACTGGGACATGCCCCTGCCCCACTGCTCTGGAGCTCCCAGCAGGGCTGGGCTGGGCAGTGGCTCCAGCCCTCCCGCAGCCCCCCTGTGCCCCTTCCTCCCCTGCGTCCACTCCTATGAACGCTCGCTCTGAAATGTTCAGGTTCCAGGTGAGGCCAGCTGGGAGGAGTCAACACAGAGGAGCCCCAGTTGTCCTGTTCCTGCGCAGACACTGGTGGCAAATCTCCTGGGGCTGAGAAAACCAGGGGGGCTTTACTCACGCCTGGAAGTACATCTTGGCCCTGCCTCTTAGCTCTCTCTGCCTGTTTGCTTCCTCCTCTGTACAGTGCACACCACCCTCCAAAATTATAGAAGGATGTAAAAAAATCATAAAGATAAACATTTTTATCAGTGTCTTGTGCTTTGTAACTGGTCATCCTTATCAAGCTTACTGTTTACAAATGCCCCTTCTTGTAGCCAAACCCTCTACCCCATGGTTTCAAGCTCCTCGGCCAGGGCCACGCCTGGGCAAACCATGACCTTCACCTGTGAGTCCCACGGTTTCTCCCCAAGGAATATCACCCTGACATGGTTAAAAAATGGGAATGTGCTCCCAGCCCTCCAGACCACCGTGGTCCCACCTGACAACAGCGTCTCCTACAGCATCTCCAGCTGAGCCCAGGGGATGTCCACTCCACCTTGCAGAGCCCTCTCCGTGAGACAGTCAACTTGTCTGAGTCCATCTGAAGTAGAGACCCGTGGATAAGCCCTGGCTGCACCCCAACAAGACTGCTCCTCTGGGTTCTGCTCCAAGGCTTGACTTGCCCAGAATCTAATTCCTAGTTGTCCCTCCCAGTCTCCTGCACCCATGAAGGGCCGGGCACTTGGCCCTGTACTTTTCCTTAGTGTTATTTAGTGGCTGCTGCTGGTTGACCACCTGCCAAGAGATGTGCTAGGCGGTTTCATTTATTTCATTGTCAGTGCCTTTTTTTTCCCTGAGGTACCGCAGCCAGAGATTGAACCTGGGACTTGTATGCAGGAAGCTGGTGCTCAACCATTGAGCCACATTGGCTCCCCTGAGTTGGTTTTTAGTTTGTTTTGCTTGTTGTTTGTTGTTTGTTTTTAGGAGGCACCAGGGAACTAACCCGGGACCTCTCATATGGGAACAAGTCGCTCAACTGCTTGAGCCACATCGGATCCCCCATTGTCAGTGCCATTTATCTTATCAACATCAGCTGCAGTTATTGAGCACCTACCCTATGCAGTCCCCTGGGTGGTTGGTGATTTCATTTATTTTGCTCCAATTACATGCCCCTGATTTCACTCATTATTTTCCCTATAAGGTGGTAGCAGTCCCTGAGGGCCTATTCTACTCCAGGCACCATGCTCTGTGATTTTGCTCATGGTGTTTGAGCACCTGTTGCATGCCTAGCTCTGTCCTTGGTGATTCCCTTGCTAAGGTGGTGGGGGCTCACCATCATCAAGCACACCCAACACCGTCACCCACCAGTGAGGCCAGATCTGCCCTATGCTGTTTTAGTTCCACCCACCTTGATGATGACACAACACCCTGTACCAGAGAACCAAGTGAACATCACCCACCAGATGGAGAGGTTCTACTCCCAGAAAGTACAGCTGACCTGTGGAGAACAGAAACATGTTCCAAAAAGAAACACCCTTGATCCTCACATAGAACAAGGATGGGACCTATACCTGTCAAGCTGGCTCCTGGTGAACTCTTCAGCCCAAAGGGAGGACATGATGCTCACCTGCCAGGTGGAGCATGACAGACAGCCGGCAGTCAGCATACACCTGACCCTGGAGAGGTCTGCCCACCAGAAGGACCAGGACACAAAAATACCACCTGGTGAGGCCTTCACTCCACATCCCCTGGTTCTTTTTAAATTGCATCTTAATTTCATCTTTGTTTATTAATATTAAAGTAGTAATCCATCTTTATTATAGAATAATCTAGATGTCTAAAAATATAAAGTAGAATTTAAAAGTGAGCTCCCTTCCCTCAAATCCCACATCCCAAGGTTCACCCACCACTGGTAAGAATTTGATATGCATCTTCATAGATCTGTTTACACTAACATATATTCAAAAAGGAAGGGAGGGATGGGGGATGGAGGGAGGGTGAAAAGAAGGAGAGGGGGGATCACCCTGTTCATAGCTTCTTGCCTCCAGTTTTCTTCACCTATCAATTGTTACGTTCATACCCCTCTTCCTCTTTCTCTCTCACCTTGCCTGCTCTCCCTGGCTGCCCTGGGCTGCCTGTCCCAGTTTCCACCCAACCAGCCCACTGAGATGGGGAAAAGGGCAGAATTTAGGATGTCGTGAATGTCTCAAATGTAATCAATGCTGCACTGAAAGTCCTTGGGCACGTATCTCCTGAACAGGTGACCCTTTCTGTGGGACAGATTCCCAAGAGGCATTTCTGGAACAAATGGCAGCCTGTTTAAGCCAATAACACTTCCAGAATGCCCTCTAAAAGGCTTGAACTGATTTACTCTCCTGGGAAAGGCCAAGGGTGTCAGGGCGTCATTTTCTCAGCCCCTTACCACCTGTCATTGATGTATTTCTCTTGTTTCTTCCACATGGCAGCACCTAGTTGGCATTTCAGTGCCACTGTGGTACGTTCCATTAGCTCGTCAGCATGGCTGATGGCTGGCACACAGTAGACCCTTTGAAAGGATCTGAGTTGAGCCATTTCTTTCCTTAGCACATGCTTCAAGGGAAACAGGGAAGCTCTAAAGAAACCTTGGTGGCTTCTTTAATTTTATTGATGCCAGATTTTCATAGAATGAGCAGGGCACTGGGAGATGGGATGTCTGGATTTCCATTCTGGCTCTGACAAAGACTTGCTATGTGATCCTGGACAAGACTGTACCCCTCTCTGGGCCTCAGTTTGCTCATGAGAATGTTGAAGGAGATGAGCTTTGTGACTTTTCCAGCTCTGAGTCTCTGCTAGTAGGACCAGGACTGCTTAGCATTGGAGCTTCTGGTCCTGGCAGACAGTCAAGCATGTAGTAGGCACTAGGTAAATACTTTCAGAAAGCATTAAAGAGTTAGTTCATTGGTCAATTTGTTAGGGTAGTTAGGTAAGTAGGTAGTTAAATCCTCAAAATTATCTGTAGCAGTTTGATATTGTTTGTGAATTCCAAAAAAAGATATTGGATCATGTTTGTAAACTGGTCTGTTCCTCTGGGCCTATTAGATTGTATTAACTCCAGGGGTTTCACTTTTACCTGATTAAATTATGATTAGGGCTTTGATTGGGCCATGTCAGTAGGATGTTGAGTCCCCACCCACCAAGAGAAAATGACAAGGCAGAGGAGAGAATTGGAGTTTGGATGCTGGAGCCCCAGGAAGTAAACACACAGAGAAGCAGATAACCTGAGGAAAGAGAACAGGTTCCATTAGAAATAGCAGAGGTCCCAGGAAGAGAGCTGTTCACCTGATAGTCTACAGATGACCTTGTGGAGAGAACAGAGCAACTGAGCCCAGAGAGACCTGGGAGAAAGAAAAGACTTATCCCAGCCTATAGCTGATATTGGAAGAAGCTGGGACCATGGACCCTTAAAAGGCAGAGGAAGGCTGAACCCTCGCAGACATCACCCACCATCTTGTTCAACACGTGGCAAGGGTGAGAAAGTACCTCTTATGGTACCTTGAGTTGGACTCTTTAAGGCCTGGTAGCTGTAAGCTTCTACACCAAATAAATACCCTTTAGAAAACCCAACATATTTCTGGTACTTTGCATCAGCACCCCTTTGGTTGACTAATACACTGTCTAATGAGGTACAGCTGATTATTGGCCCCAAGAACAGAAGAGGAGGTCAAGGGGTGGAAGACTTGACCACTAGGTTGGGCAGAAGAGTCTCCAACCCACAAGAACAGACTGCTTTCCCTTCACCACTGAATTGCCAAACAGCACTTCTTCCTTCCCCCCCACCCCAAAGCCAAGCACTTTGAACAGTACTCTTTAAATTATGTTTGTCCCTTTAATCACATCAGTCCTTTAAAATGTCCCTCCCTCTTTGCATTAGTTTCCTAATGTGGCTGCAACAAATAACCACAAACTCAGTGGCTTAAAACGATACAGACTTATTACCTTACAGTTGGATATAGGCTGCCCCCACATAGCGAGGTGTGACCTGGGGGCAATGCAGCTTTCTTCAACTGACAGAGATGCCCAGAGGTTGACTCAGCTGAGAGTAATTGGCCCCTAACACTCCAGACAGCAACAGACAATAAGTTCTCCACTCCTTCTTAAGGAGGCACCAGCATTATTTTTAAAAAGAAATTTTAATATTTTTTTTTAATTAAAAAGCAAAACTGCTCCTTGTAAAAACGCAAAGAATCCAAAAGTGTTCTTCCCCACAGCCAACATTCTGTTTCCAACAGAAAGATTTTAGATGACATATGGGGTCAAGGTAGATGATGTCATAGTTGAGGCCCCTCAAAAGGATGGGTGCCTGTTTCCTTGACAGAATAGGGTGTCTTCCAGCAGATGTCACTGGATCAGACCACTCTGAGACCAACCTCAGCTACTGAAAGCATGAAGGTCATCCAGCCCCACCCTGGGTGCTAAGCAGGGTAGTCTTGAAATTTCCATGGTACATGCCGTCCTCACTCCACCTGCTGGCAATGTGGATGCTCAAACCTATGGCCCTGAGGGTCTCAAGGATCATCCTAAGGGACCACAGTAATGGACATCCCTAGATTTGGATCCCACTAACCTTGTGACCCTCCCTAAACACTCTGGTCCTCAATTATCTCATCTGTGTGGGAATAATAATACCTGCCCCAAAGAGTTATGAGGATCAAGTAAGTAAACCAGGTACCAAACTTATGCATCATTGAGTACAGTGAGAATAGGACTATCCTGACAGTCTGAGAAGGTGTGAGAGAAAATAAGGAATCTCATTCAGTGCCCAGGGCATATGTACAAAGGCTTCAGAGCTTTGATGGGCTCAAGTAGCCTCAGATGGAGTGAGTGGAGGCCCTGGGTATGGACGCCAATGTGCCACCTCTAATAATCCTCCTGCCCCTTGATTTCCAGGCCCAAAGAAGTATACTGGACTTCTGGTAACACTCCTCTTAGGCTACAAGGTGCTTCTGGCAGTAGTTGTCCCGGCAATCTATGTGTACAGGAAGCAGTGGATCTGACTGTAAGTTGTTGGGGTGGCTCTGGCTTCAGGAAGGGGGACAGACCAAAGCCTATCCCCAGAAAGGGCACAGTCAGCAGGAGGATCCAGCCCAGAAAGTCCCATGTGTCACACAGTGTCAGGGCCCATCTGAGGTGAAGAGAAGGAAGTGGACTAGTCAAGGGTTTTCGAAGGGTATCCTCCAAATCCTAGGCATTCTATGGAGGAAATGAGCAGAGGGGGGCTGAATGAGAGACAACTGGGAGGTGGTGCCTTTGGAGACCATCTCTAGATACTTGAAAAGTGAGGCTCCATGTGGACAAAAGTAGTCCATATTTTAAAGTAAGGTTGAGAACCATTGGGTTGGCTGCTCTGAGAGATGTTCCCACTCTGACACTCTGTGTGACTGAGTGGGACTGGGAAGAGGGTCAGGAATCAGAGAGAAAGGCTGAGATGGCAGCAGTACTATCTCAGGGGCTTCCTATCCACTCATGACAGCAGCCAGCAGGAGAGCAGCAGTGGAGTAGCATAGGCATGCAGGAAGCATTTCTTGAATAATGAGCAGATAATTAAATAAATATAGACCTGTTTCCCCACAACTCCTTCTCCCTTCCCTGCTGCATTGGACCCTCCATCTCTGCTGCCTCCTTCCTCCCTGAGGGCCCAGTGTGAGAAAAGGAGACAACTGGGGACTTCAGCAGACTCTACTTCTCATGCCTCCCCTCCCTGGACACACCCTCCTGTTGCTCCTTTTCACCGTACTTGATGCGCCAGAGCTGGGGCCTAGTCCTGGGTCCGGGAAATGACTCACTGTACTTCCCCAAAATGTGAGAAACAAGTCAAGTTTCCTAAACATACCAAGATATCACTTATGCGTCACCTTGGACTTGTCAAAAACCACATAATCAAGTCCATGCTCTCAAGAGTTATTCTCATCTTGTGGATTTCTGCCCACCCCTGACTCCCAATCCTTGCTGATGTTTTCTATTGCCTCCTGACTATAATTGAACACCCATCCCTATTTTAAAAAGAAAAGGTATTCTCATCAAACTCAGAAAAAGTTTTCCTCTCCTCTCCCTGTGATGGAAACAGTAATTCTTCTATCACCCTGCATGTTTCCCAACCCTGATGATCATGCTACCATTTCTGTAACAGCCCAAAGCCTTGGAGTCATCTTTAATTCTCTCTTTTGTTTCTATGCCATATTCAAATCTGACTTCAAAATGGTTATATCCATTTGTAAATATGCTTATATTCAGTGGTAAATGTTTAATTCACTTTGGAAAAAAAAAAAGAAAACCTGATTTGTAGCATTTGCCAATTTCTATGGTGTAAATACCCCAATGTGGGTAGATTTCAAGCTATGAACAGTTTCACAGCAAGATTGCAAGATTGCTGAAAATTTAACAATTGGCTCTCATGAGCTGGTACTAGCTGTTTCCAACACACCACTGAGTTATATCCATATGCTGTGCACTTCTCACCTCCTCCACTACTCCTGGTCCCAGCCACCATCATCTCTTCTTGGATCATCGCTGAAACCTCCAAGTGGCTTCTCTCTTTCAGCCTTGGCTCCTGAAGAAGCCAGAGTGACTTTTAGAAATCGCAGTAAGATCATATCACTCCTCTGCTTCTTCCCTGACATATCTGCTTGAATCATTTCCTTGTTTCTTTCTCTCTGCTCAAATGCCATTTTATTAAAGGCACTTTTCCCAAACCTCCCTATACAAAGATTAATTTCCCCTCTCACCCTTGCATTCCAATTCCTCTTACCCTGATTTTTTTTTCCTTAGCACTTATTACCATCTCACATATTAAAATCAGGCAGTCATTGCTTGCATAGTAGTGTGGACTATAAAAATGACTGTGCAAAATGAATTTATGGAAATTTATCTTACTAATTAGTGGGAGAAAGCAGGGACATGAACAGATATTTGCACACTGATGTTCAATAGCAGCATTATTCACAATTGCCCAAAGATGGGAACAACCCAAGTATCCATCAGCCAATGAATGGATAAACAAAATGTGGTATATACATATGATGGAATATTATTCCCCTGGAAGAAGGCATGAAGTCCTGATGCATGCAACAACATGGATGAACCTTCAGGACATTATGGTGAGTGAAATAAGCCAGACACAAAAGGACAAATATTGTATGTTCTCATTAATATGAACTTATTAAAATGAGCAAACTCATGGAGTTAAAATCTAGAATACAGCTTACCAGGAGACAGAATGATGGTAGAGAATGGGAAGCTTATGCTTAATTTGTGCAGAAAGTTTTAAAAAGCTTAATTGTAAATATTTGGAAATGAATTAGAAGTGATAGTAGCACATTATTGTGAGTATAACTAAAAGTGCTGAATATGGGTGTGACTGTGGTTGAAAGGGGAAGTTTAGGGTCGTGTTTGTCACTAGACAGAAAGCTAAAGGATAAAACATGGGACTATATAACATAGTGAACCCTGTTGTGGATGATGGCTCTGGTTAACGCTACAAATATAAGAATGTTCTTCTATGAAAAAAAATAATCAATGGGAAAAATAATGATTGTTCCATGATTTTTAAATTTTTTGTCAAAATATTAAAAACCCTCTTACTACCAGTTATAAATGTATAGGACAATTAAATATTATTAAAACTATTACTTTATACACTATAATTTAAAACATTAGAAACATTGAGAATTATAATCTTTTATTTCTATGTCAAAACAACTCATCATGAGTAATTTGAACAATGCTTGCCTTCTTATTGTATAATTTATCATATGGAACGAACATCTTTTCTCTACCTTGGTGAATTATCATACTACTTTCTAAGTTGGCATCAGCTTCCAAAATTTTATCCTTTGCACTTTCAAAGTTCAAAAATGGACAACACCTATCCCAAAAAAAAGATAAGAGAGTAACTATCTAGAAATGCAAGAAAGACAGTTCCAGCCATTTGCTCCATGGGATATAAACCCCCTCTCAATCAGAAACAGAGTGGGCATTACCATCCCAAAATCCTCAAGATTGAGGAATGAACAAACATAAGGAAGGAATGCAACTATGGACTAAAGTAGACTTATTATTCTAGCAATGGAAGAACTTGTATCATTCATATAAAGGCAGTGGCCACGGGATGATCTGAGGGGAGGGAGAGGGAAGAATAGATGTATCATAGGCCATTTGGGGGACACTGGAATTGTCCTGCATGACATTGCAATGACAGATACAGGCCATTATACATTTTGTCAAAACCTATAAAATTGTGCAGTGCAAAATGTAAACTATACACAATGATTAGTAGCAATGCTTCAATATGTGTTCATCAATGGTAACAAATGTACCACAGTGTACCACACTAATGAAAAATGTTGTTAACGTGGGAAAGTGTGGGAGGGGCAGGGGGGTGGGACATATGGAAATCCCCTATATTTTTGATGTAACATTTATGTAATATAAAGCTTATTTAAAAATAAAAAAAGATTTTAAAAATGTATCAATAAAATTGGTTTGTTAAAAAAAATGGGAGGGGAGCACAGGAACCTGTTGAAAGAGCTTTCCATGGCCACAGCAGTACATAAAGTACTATTGCATTATACTCCAAGTATAAGAAAAGGATCTGCGTCCATAGCCATGTCAATAAATGATTGAATTAATTATTTAATGAAAGAGAAGAGACAGATTCCTAAGCAGAATTCCAAATAATTTAAGTAGTTACTCTATCCTTGAAAAGGTAGAGCGAATCTCCCCACTTCTTTAGTGGAGGTGTGCATAGTAAGTTCCTTCCAAAGAGTACAATATGGAAAGTGGGGTGGTGGGAAAGCAACTTTTCAGTGAAGGGATGTGACAAACACTATTTTAGCCAAGGTCAACATTAATAGTCATAAATCACATTTATAGCAGGGACTCCTGATATGATCTGATGAAAGTAGCACTTCACCTCTGTAATCTTCCTCCTCCAAAACCCATAACTCCAATCAGTCAAGAAAAAACATGACACAAATGCCAATAGAAGGGCATCCTGTGTTACCCTGGCTTGCCCTCCTCAAAATTGTCAAGGTCATCAGAAATAAGGAAAGTCTGAGAAAATGTCACTGCCAAGAGGATCCTAAGGACATGAGACAACTAAATGTAATGCATCCTGGATGAGATCCTGGAAGACAAAAATGACATAAGGTAAAAATTAAGGAAATCTAAGTAAACTATAGACTTCAGTTAATAAAGTATCAACCACATAACACTGTAATTACATTTAAAACCACTGAATTGTGCACTTTATTTCCCACACACACACCGAGTTGGCGCCCTCGTCTGTTTGCTGGTTGTCTGCTCATTGTTTTTGCTCCTTGTCTGCGGGTTGTCTATTTGTTTTCTTTAGGAGGCACTGGGATCTGATCTCCGGACCTCCCACGTGGGAGGCAGGTGCTCAAGTGCTTGAGCCACATCCACTCCCTGAACTGTACACTTTAAATGGATGAATTTTACCCTATGTAAATTATATCTCAATAAAGCTGTATAAAATAGTAATAATAAAGTATTAATATTTGTTCATTAATTGTAACAATGTACCATACCAATGTAAGCTATTAATAATAGGGGAAATTTCAATATGTGAGAACTCTGTATTATCATCTCAATTTTTCTATAAATCTAAAACTGTCTTGAAAAATATTGTTTTAAAAAAATTCAGCATCCTGTTCTCAGCTGGGTCTATTTGCCTCTTGACCCCCTTGGGGAACAATGCAAAGAAATGTGTGGCAGGGACACTTCCGAGTTCATATACCCAAATATTATCTCAGTTCCCAAGCCTGAGGTTTCCTTCCCCTTACCGCTTGTCCTCTTCTAGACACAGACCCAGGCACACAGAATGAGAGACACCAGAGGAGCTGTTTCTGGGTCCCTATGACATCCAACCCAAAACGTTTCCATACAATTAGTAAAATCCAGCTCAGACCAAGTGCTATCAGAGAAAATTAGGTTACCCTGGTGAGATGAGGTTGCTTTGAGAATGGGTGAGCTAATGCCTGTCCTGAGTCCAAGGATTCCCAGGGCGGAAGATGTTCTAAAGGAGAGTGTGGTGGAAGCTGCACAAGATGGCCTACGACTGTCCACCCTCTTTGGGATTGCTCAGCTGAAGAGAGCCACTTGCCCAAGGTCATGCCCCCCTCCAGGGAACAGCCCAAAACAATGGTTATATAAGAGCTCAGCCTTCTCACCGCAACTCAGGACAGCTCTGAAGAAACATCTCAGCACCTCAGCTCCATGTGGAGTCAGCTGAGGTCTGCATCAGGACCTCACTGCAGCTCAACTGCTTCCTTCCCTTCCATTCCACAGGTGCTGATCCTAAAAGCTCTTCCCAAAAAGCAAACTTCTTGTTAATCTTCATCTCACAGTCTGCTTCCCAGGGAACACAACCTGAACGAGGTTGTGCTGGATACCAGAAAAAGTTGGGATCCCTCTGGTCCTCGGGACCAAGCTGCTCATGGAAGGATAAAGGATTGTATATATTACCTTAAGAGCATTCAGAATCCACTATGAATTCTTAAGACAATTTTCTGAAGTGTTTGCATCAATTTACATTACTATTGCAAGGTCTGAGAGGTCCCATTTCATTGTTAACACTTATAACAGAGTTTTTGTTATAGCCATTCTAGTGTGTTAGAAGTGGCATATCATGGTAAAGGTTTTAATATGCATTCTCCTAATGACTAATGATGTTGGGCATCATTTCATATGCTCATTGGACATTCATAAACCTTCTTCACTGATATATCTATTAAAAAAAACATTTCTTATAAATTCATACACACCCCATAATATTCACCTTCTCAAAGTGTATGACTCAGTGGTTTCAAGCATACTCACAAAATTGTGTAACCATCTCCACTGTCTAATTGCAGAACACTTTCATCACCCACCCAAAAACAAACCTCCATACCCTTTAATACTCACCCACTCACCCCTACAAGACCCTGGAAACCAATAATCAACATTCACCTAATCTGGACATTTTATAGAAATGGAATAATAAAATAAATGTCTTTGTGTCTGAATTCTTTCACTTACCATGTTTTCAAGTATATCTGTGTTGTACCTGAATTACTACTTCATTCCTTTTTATGTCTGAATAATATTCCAATATATGGCTATATCACATTTTCTTTTCCCATTCATCATTGAATGGTCATTTGAATTGTTTCCATTTTTTAGCTATTATTAAGAAAGCTGCTGTGAACATATGTGGGCACGTTTTGTGTGTGCAGACATATATTTTCAATTCTCTTGAGTGTACCTAAGGGTGGAATTGGTGGGATATATGGAAAATTTATGTTTAACTCTTTGAGAAACTGTCAATCTTTTTTTCAAAGAAGAAGCACTATTATACATTCCCTTTAGAATTGTATGAGGGTGTCAATTTCTCCACATCCTTGCCAATACTTATGATTGTCTCTTTTGACTATAGCCATCCTAGTGCGTTAGGTAGGTTTGGCTTTGGTTCACATTTCCCAAATGACAAATGATTTTGAACATCTTGTCATGTACTTACTGGCCATTTATATATCTTCTTTGGAGAAATGTCTATTCAAATCCTTAGCCCATTTTTGAATTGTTATAGTTCTTTTTAAATTATTGAGTTGGAAGAATTCTTTATATATTCTAGATACTAGACCATTTTTTCAATTATATGATTGCAAATATTTTCTCT
>JAQZBX010062331.1:0-16912 GCA_029593785.1 Cabassous unicinctus
TTATTCATAAAAATCAAGATTTTTCACAGTACATACCAATATTTGTAAAATGATATACAAATATATATATGCATATATGTGTATTTTCTTACATAAATGTTATTTTATATATATATATTTTTTAAAGGTGCTTAGATTACCTAATTATTACTCAGAAATTACAAGGATTCCCATGTTCCCCGCCTCCCACACCTCCCAATACAGTGATAAAATTAAAAAAGAATTAAAAAAAATTTTTTCCCCATTTTTTTGAAGGTCCCAATCCACTAATTATATTTTGTTTTTAGTTTAGCTTCTTTTTTTTTTCTTCTGAGCTTCCTTGCACTTATCTCTTGCATTTAACCTTATCATTATTATATCTTTTTCATATTAATTGTCTGCAGTCTTCTTGACTCCTCTACCAGTAATTATTGAGGGCTTCTGTCCTAAGTGCTATCATTTGTCCTAAGTACTGTCATTTTCCCTTTCAGTGGTAGCAAACTATCTACACTTAGGGATTTCCAGTGTACACTGCATAATCTCTGAGGCCACTCAAGGAAATTCAGTCACACTTTAGAGAATAATAAATATCAAGTGGTGAGAAAACCAAGGAATAGAGAGAAAGAGGGATATATTAGTCAGCCAATAGGGTGCTGATGCAAAACACCAGAAATCTGCTGGCTTTTATAAAGGGCATTTATTCTGGGTAGAAGCTTACAGTTACCAGGCCATAAAACTTAAGTTTCTTCCCTCACCAAAGTCTATTGCCATGTGTTGCGGGTAAGATGGTTGCCAACATCTGCCAAGAGTTCAGGCTTCTTGGGTTCCTCTTTCCAGGACTCCATTTCTCTCCAAGATCAGCTGCTGTGGTCTCTCCACAAGGCCAGCTGTAGACTATCAGGTGAATGGCTCATCTCTTTTCCTGGGGCCTTCTCTCCTTCTTCATGACTAAGCTTCTCTGTGTGCTTACTTCCTGAGGCTCCATCTCAAAAACTTCCAACTCTGTCTTTTGCCATGTCTTTTCTCTGTGAGTCCCTACCCACCAAGGGGCAGGACTCAATGCCCTACTGATGTGGCCAAAAATCCCAATCATAATTTAATTAAGTAAAAGTGAAACTTCATACAGACAAGTTTACAAACATGATCTAATATCTATTTTTGGAATTCATAAACAGTATCAAACTTCTACAAGGGAAAAGCTTTTCAGGCCTCAGAGAACCAGGACTAGTCTTTCTCTTTAAAAGGAAGTCAGTCATGTAAGAAAGCAAAGGGGCTCATGAGCTTTGAGTTGCAGGGATGTGAGGCCCTAACTAAGACCTTCATCAGACACCAAGCAGCCCCACCCTGTCCCTCCTTTTTTGAACCTACTTCTGAAGCCAAACTCTGACCCCAAACTCTTGGTAAGGTCCAAGGTGACATTTACATAACATACAGTGAGAATAGAGGCAGTGGAGTATAACATGGTTCTGAGGAGAAAAAATAGGATTATTTGATCTGTACAGCCCTTCTCTCCCCACAATGATATAATGCTGGTAGCAGACCTTTGAGAGAGTCCTTTTGTGAATGAAGATTCTAATTTACCATATTTTGTGATTCAAATCCTCCCTCAGTGTTGGTCTCTCAGAGGATTCTGGTAATTGTGACTTGTACATTATTATAGAGAGTTTTCTAAAATGCAAATTTGTTTATCTGTGAGAACCGGTAGTTCCTTGATTCTGTTCTTCTGTAGTCAAATCACCTATCTTAGTCTTGTTTTCTCTTATATTTTTATTATTGAACCATATTTTCTTCTTCAGAATATAATTTAGATGAAAAAAATCAATATTTAATTTAGATAAAATAATATGATATATTTATATTTTTAACATCAATTTTAGTTTTTCAAGATTAAATGTAGGCAAATGAAGAGAACAATGTAATAACTAAATGTATATTTGCAATTTTATACACATTTTAACTAAGAATATATTTACATAGTTATTTTTGTTTTATTATGGATTACTTTCATCATCTACTTCAGTGAAAGCACAGTTGTTTCTGGCTTTGAAAGAAAGGGCATTCTTCAGAGGGAGGAAGTGGGAATGAGTAAGGCATGTCAGGATGGAAGGAGGCTCATGTAGGAGAGAAAGTAGCATGCTTACTTCCCCACAGCTGGAGTTCACTTTTCTTTGACAGCACTTTAACACAAAGAGCATCTTTCATTGTTCTTTTTTATTTATATTTATTTTTTATTTTGTACATTTAATAATTGAAAACATAAACAATAATAGAAAAATACAAAGAACATAGATGAATAAAAACATATATTTCTCAAATGTACTGGATACATATAAGCTTTCTTTTTGAATCATACAATATGTTGCACAGTATATTTTGTTCATCGTAATGCAATCATACCGTATTTGTCCTTTTGTGTCTGGCTTGCTCACTCAACATAATGTCCTCCAGGTTTATCCACGTTTTCTTTTGATATTTGACTTCATTTATTCTTACAGCTGCCTTATATTCAATCGTGTGTATACACCAGTTTGTTTATCCATTCTTTGGTTAATAGACACCTGGGTTGTTTCAAACTTTTGGCAATTGTGAATAATGCTGCTGTGAACATTGGTGTGCAGATGTCTGTTCATGTCACTGAGCTCAGCTCTTCTGAGTATATACCCAGTAGTGGTATTGCAGGGTCATGTGGTAAATCAATATCTGATTTCATTAGGAACCACCAGAAGTCCACAGTGGCTTATTTCTGCATTCCCACCAACAGTAATAAGTGTTCCTATCTCTCAAAACTTCTCCAACACTTGTAATTCTCTGTCTTTTTAATAGTGGTCATTCTGATAGGTTTAAAATGATATCTTTTTGCAGTTTTGACTTGCATTTCCCTAATCATTAGTGATGAGCATTTTTTCATGTGGCTTTTTTTTTTTTTTTGCCATTTGCATTTCTTCTTTGGACAAATGTCTATTCAAGTCCTTTGCCCATTTTTTAATTGGATTATTTTTCTTTTTATTGTTTTGTTGTAGCATCTCTTTATATATCCTGGATATTAAACCCTTATTGGACGTATGACCACCAAATATTTTCTCCCATTGAGTTGGTTACCTTTTCAACCTGTGAGATGTAGAAGTGTTTAATTTTGAGGAGGTCCCGTTTGCCTATTTTTTCTTTTGTTGCACCTGCTTTGGGTGTAAGATCCAAGAATCCACCACCTACTTTAAGGTCTTGAAGATGTTTCCTTACATTTTCTTCTAGTAGTTTTATGGTCCTGAGTTTAATATTTAGATCTTTGATCCATTTTGAGTTGATTCTTGTAAAGGGAGTGAGATAAGAGTCCTCTTTCATTCTTTTGATTATAAATATCCAGTTCTCCCAGCACCATTTGTGAAGAGACAGTTTTGTCCTGTTAACATGGACTTGGTAGGTTTGTCAGATACCAGTTGGCTGTAAAGATAAGGGTTTATTTCTGGACTCTCAATTCTATTCCACTGATTGATGTGTCTATCTTTATGCCAGTACCATGCTTCTTTCACAACTGTAGCTTTGTAATATGCTTCAAGGTCAGGCAGAGTAATTCCTCCCATGTCATTCTTCTTTTTTCAGAATACTTTTGGCTACTCAGGTGAACTTTCCCTTTTAAAGGAATTTTGTAATTGCCTTTTCTAGTTTGTAAAGTAGGCTGTTGGAATTTTGATTGGTATTGCATTGACTCTCTAAATCAGTTTGGGTGAGATTGACATCTTCATGATATTTATTCTTCCAATCCATGAACACAGAATGTCTTTCCATTTCCTTAGGTCTTTTTAAAAATTCTTTTAGCATTGTTTTGTAGTTTTCTGCTTATAGGTCTTGTACTTATTTGATAAATTAAATCCTAGATATTTGAGTCTTTTTGTTGCTATTGTAAATGGAATTTTTCCCCTGATTTCCTCCTCAGATTGTTCAGTACTTATGTACAAAAACATTAATGATTTTTGCATGTTGATCTTGTATCCTGCCACTTTGCTGAACTCATTTATTAGCTAAAGTAGCTTCGTCATGGATACTTCAGAATTTTCCAAATACAGGATAATGACATCCACAAACAGTGAGAGTTTTACTTACTCTTTTCCTATTTGGGTGTCTTTAATTTTTTTTTCTTGTTTAATTGCCCTAGCTAAAACTTCTAGTACAATATTGAATAAAATGGTGACAGTGGGTATCATCATCTTTTTCCTGATCTTAGAGTGAAAGCTTTCAACATTTCTCCATTGGGTATGATGCTGGCTGTGGGTTTTCATATATGCCTTTTATCAGATTGAGTATTTTACCTCTATTCCCATCTTTTGAAGGTTTTTATTTTTTATCAAAAAAGCATGCTTGGGAACTGTCCTGAGTGACATTGCAATGACAGATATAGGCCATTTTATACCATCATATATCATGCAGAACTGTGTGGGAGAAAGTGTGGTCTACAATATGAGCTATGGTCCATGCTTAATGGCAAAGCCTCAGGATGTGTTTATCAATTGCAATTAATGTGCTACACTAAAGAAGGCTATTTATGTGGGAGGCTGTGGGTGGTGAGGGAAGTGAGGCATATGGGAACCCCTATATTTTTTTGTGTAACATTTATGTAATCTAAGTATCTTTTAAAAAATAAAACAATATATTTTTTTAAAAGAATGCTGGATTTTTTTGAATGCCTTTCTGTGTCTATAGAGATGACCATGTGTGCTTTTTTTCCAATCAAGTAGTTAATGCAGTGTATTACATTGATTGTTTTTCTTATGTTGAACCAGCTTTGCATACCAGGAATATATCCACCTTGGTCCTGATGTATATGTATTTTGATATGCTGTTGGATTAGATTTACATGTATTTTGTTGAGAATTTTTGCATCTATGTTCATTAGAGAGATTGGGCTGTAATTTTCTTTTCTTGTAGTATCTATATCTGGCTTTGGTATTAGGGTGATATTGGCTTCATAAAATGTATTGGTTAATTTTCCTTCCTCTTTAATTTTTTTGGAAAAGTTTAACAAGGATTGGTGTTAATTCTTTTGGAGATGCTTGGTAGAATTCACCTGTGATGCCATCTTGTCCTGGACTTTTCTTTGCTGGGAGATATTTGATGATGGATTGAATCTCTTTAAATGTGATTGATTTAAGTCATTGTATTTCTTGTAGTGTCAGTGTAGGTTGGTTGTACATTTCTAGGAATTTGTCCATTTCAGCCATGTTGTCTAATTTGTTGGCATACAGTTTCTCATAATATCCTCTTATTATCCTTTTTATTTCTGTCGGGTAAGTCATAATCTCCTCTCTCATTTCTGATTGTATTTGTTTGCATCTTTTTTCTCTTTTTCTTTGTTAATATAGCTAGAAGTCTGTCAATTATATTGATCTTCTCAAAGAACCAGCTTTTGGTTTTGTTGATTTTCTCTATGGATTTTTGTTCTCAATTTCATTTATTTCTTCTCTAATCTTTATTGTTTCTTTCCTTCTGCTTGCTTTGGGATTGGTTTGCTGTTCTTTTTCTAGTTTTTCTAGTTGTTCAGTTAAATCTTTGGGTTTAGCTCTTTCTTTTTTAGTATAGGTGTTTAGGGCTATAAATTTCCTTCTCAACACGGCCTTTGCTGTATCCCATAAGTTTTAACAAGCTTTGTTCTTGTTTTCATTTGTCTCAATATATTTACTGATTTCACTTTCTTCTTTACCCACTGATTACTTAGGAGTGTGTTGTTCAGCCTCCATACATTTTTTAATTTACTTTTTTCCTGTCTATTATTGAATTCCAGTTTCATTCCATTAAGATTTGAAAAGGTGCTTTGTTTAATTTCAATCATTTATATTTATTGAGATTTGCATTGTGCCCTACCATGTGGTCCACCCTGGAAAAAGATCCATGGGTACTTGAGAAGAATGTATAACCTGCTGAGTTTGGATGCAGCATTCTGAACATGTCTGTTAGGTCTACCTCATTTATAATATATTTTAAGTTCTGTTTCCTTGTTGATCTTCTGTCTAGTTGTTCTATCTAATGATGTGAGTGGGGTGTTGATGTCTCCAACAATTATTGCAGAGTCGTGTATTTCTCCCTTCAATTTTGCCAGGTTTTCTCTCATATATTTTTTGACAACCTGGTTAGGTGCATAGATATTTATGACTATTAAATCTTCCCGGTGGATTGTCACTTTTATTAATATATTCTTTATTTCTTATAACTTTTTTGCATTTAAAGTTCATTTTGTCTAATATTAGTATAACTACACCTGCTCTCTTTCACTTATTATTTGCATGAAGTATCTGTTTCCAGCGTTTCATTTTCAGCTGGTTTGTATCCCTGGGTCTAAGGTGTGTTGCTTGTAAGCAGCATATGGATAGCTCATGTTTTCTAATCCATTCTGTCAGCTTGTATCTTTTAATTGGGAAGTTTAATCCATTCACATTCAAATGTATTGCTGTAAATGCAATATTTACTTTCACCATTTTATTCTTTGGTTTTCACATGTTATGTTATATTTTTGTCTGTCCTTTTACTATTTGGTTATCCTTTCTCTATTCTTTTTTCTATACTCTCCTCCAGTCCTCTTTTCCTGGTTTTTATTTCAAGTTTGAAAGCTTCCTTTTATATCTCCTGCAAAGATGGATTCTATTTTGCAAACTATCTTAGTTTCTGTTTGTGAATATTTTATACTCACCTCATATTTGAAGGAATTTTTTGCTGGATAAAAAATTCTCAGCTGTCAGTTTTTCTCTTTCAGTATACCCTAATTGCATCATATCACTGTCTTCTCACCTCCATGGTTTCTGAAGAGAAATCCATGCTAAGTCTTACTGGGCATCCCTTGTATGTGATGCTCTGGGAATTTTCTCTTTATCTTTGACATTTGACATTCTGAGTAGTATGTGCTTTGGAGTAGATCTATTCAGATTTATTCTGAGTGGGGTACAGTGTGCTTCTTGGACATATAAGTTCATTTCTTTTGTTGGAGTTGGGAAATTTTCAGCTATTTCCTCAAACACTCTTTCTGTCCCTTTTCCTTTCTCCTCTTCTTCTGGAACTCCCATGACATGTGTGTTGCTGCATTTCATATTGTCATCCAACTCTCTGAGTCCCTGCTCAATTTTTTCCATTCTTTCCTCTCTCTCTCCTTTTCTCTCTTCAATTTCAGCTGTTCTCTCTTCTGTATCATTTATTCTTTTTTCTATCATTTCAAGTCTGCTGTTGTATGCCTCTAATGTGTTTTTTATCTCACCTATTATGCCTTTCATTCCCATGAGCTCTGTTACTTTTCTGTTCAGGATTTCAAATTCTTCTTGTGTTCACACAATGTATTCTTGATGTCATTTATCTCTTTAGCCATATGTCTTTGAACTCATTAATTTGATTTTGAAATTTGTGTACATCTCGTTAATTAGTTCTTTGAAATCCTGCATCTCTTCTCAGGCTTATGTATATTCCTTTTCTTGCACCATGTCTTCCATTTTTTTAGTATGGCTCATAATTTTTTGCTGATGTCTACACATCTGACCAGGATGTAGTTTACTCAGATGCTCAATTTCTTTCTTTTTCATAGGGATTTAGTGGTGGGACACTGTCCATTATCACTACTCTTTGATTCTTGGCTCAACCTGGATTATTAGGATTGTACCTGATAGTTGCTCAAAACTAGGCTCTGGACCCAGTAATTGGTTGTAGAGTAGCTTCCTAGGGCCTTGGGAAGGGAAGGTATAAAGGCCAGAAAACATTTCTTAATTATTTTAAATTTTCTCTCATATGCTTCCTTTGTCTGTCTGCAGATGGTGCTCTTTGGCAACTCTCAGTTCAGTGCCTGGTTGGAGTGTATTTTATTTTCAAGGAAGACTGGATCACTGTGATAAAGCTTCCTGCCTAGAAGCTAAGAGACTTGTAATTCAAATTTTCTCAGGGACATTTCTCTAGCTTTCTCTGGCAGACCCCTCCCTTTTCCCAGGAAGGAAGAAATTCCACTCCCTTCTAGGGCCTCACCAATCAGTCCTGGTTAGTAGAGAGGAGATTGGGAGGGTCATATATCTTGAGCCCCTTGCCAGTTCCCAAGGCAAACAATTACATGGCCCCACCTGGACTTCAAGGACTCCTGGGATGCAGCAGACCAAATTTGTTAATCAAAAACTGATTTAAGCTGTGTCCATCTCCCTCCCCTTTCCTGGGGATGTGCATCCTACACAATCAGTCCCAGCTAGAAGAGAGGGAGATTGAGAGGGTTGGATTCTTCCAGTCCTGTGCTGGATCCCAGTGCAAACCACAATGTGGTCAAACCTTGCCTGAAAGTGCTGGTGGGACACAGCCAACAAAATTTGAGAGTCAGAAACTGGATCAGCCTTAGGCTGTGTCCCCTTCTCTCCCCTTTACTTGGGTGGTGGACTTCTGGAATCCCCTTTGACTGTAGCCACAGACCCAGAGACCTGATAATTCTAAGGCCTCTGGGCAGCTGCTTCTGGACAAATGCTGCTTTCAACTCACAGTTTTGCTGTTGGGATTCCCCCCCTTTTTCTCTCTCTCTTCTGGGCAGTGTCCAGGCTTTGCCTGGTATTCTAAACCCAAGAAGATCTTTTTCCAGGCTGTTTCTGCCTGTCCTCTACCTATGTTTCTGGAGGTGAAGAGAGTCTCATGTCTTTCTAGTCCACCATCTGGACACTGGTTTGTATTTCTCTAAGCTTTCTCTAAGATTCAATGGTTAATTATAACTTTTTGAGTGATTCATTTAACTATTACTAATGATAATATTTTTATTATCAGATCTTTGATTACTTCATTTTGTCTCCATTCTTGTTAGGAAATCTAAAAAAAGATGATTATGCCTAAGTTAAATTTCTCTTAATCTACATATTCTCCTTTCATCAAATTATCTATATAGTACCTTATTTTTCTGCTCTATTGGTTTCTTTACAAATATCATAACCAATGAGGGTCCAGCTTTTATTATACTGAAGGAAGAATGGGCTTTCACCAAGTAAAACAGAAGGAAATGAGTACATCAAGTAAGAATATTCACATAGGATGGTTTAATTTAAAAAGCAACATATATAAATAACAGAGGGCTTCAGGGATTTATCTGGAGAGTGTCTTCAGAAGCAAAGTTTCTATCTTCCTTTTTTATTTTTGTTTTAAATGTCAGAATATTCTCTCCATTTTCCTGACCACTCCATGTTTATCACTACTTTTACTTTCAGTCACCTTCATCCATATTTCCTAAGATGGGGAATCTATTACTTTCTCACACCAAGTCCTTTCACATTAACTTCCTTCATAAATTTGTTCTCACAGTTGGGTTATTAGATTTTTACCTTATTTTGACATTTTTGCCCCTTCTGTCTTAATTCTCATTTAAAAGAAGGAAACATATTTTCACCAAGTTAGAATAGTTAATAATGTATATCTTTTTATTTTCACCTACAAATTCTAGACATTTTTTATTACTCGAGGGAATTTTGCACATTTTATAAATTAATTGTATGCAAAATGACTCATGTACTTATTTCTAAACTATGATAAATATTACATCATCACATTTTCTTCACTGAAAGGATGAATTTTGTGATTCCTGAAGGATGAAAGCCTTTTCTAGAGACAGCAGGTAGGAAACAGGACATCAGGTCCTGGGTGCATAAGAAAGGGAAGATTGACATAAGAAGCAGCAAGTGTATTTCTCCTAAACTGGCTTTTATGAATGGAAAGAATGGTAAATCTAAATATTTCTAGGAAAAATAAAATATATATTAGTGAATATTTTAACTCAGTTAAATACAGGTTCCTACAAGTAATACCATTTACCTGTAACATCCCTTTAGGACAGAAGATTCTATGTCACCCTGGTATCTTGTGTTTATTGGAATCCTATGTAGTCTTGGTTCTTTCTAATACTCTCAGTGTTTCTGGTCACTCAGGGTTTCCTCATTTCATTAATCACTGGATATTTTCATGGAAATTTCTCTAGAATGGGGAATCTTTCCTCTCTGTTATGGCAAGATATATTCTGAATACATTTCATTACTCTATTCTTTCAATTTCAGGTCAATGTTTGCTTAATTTTGTTTATGAGGGTTCCTTTTATAATTTTCATCTCATTTCCTACATTAGTATGTAATTCAATTTGGGATACTAGTGACAAAGTATACATTTCTTGATAAATATTGTGTTCATTAGAACACAAAACCAATCCAGCAGTCAACAGGTAATCTTATGTTTTCCATTAAACAAAATGGAAACTAATATTCCCAGCTATTAATGTTTCCAGCTATTGTTAGTAGTGTTAAAAAACCATTCCATGCATACATGAATTGCCACAAAATTCACTTTATGAATGACACAAATAACTGGTAAGTCTATGATGCTGGTGAATTTGGAGGATTGCTTTATTGGGGAAATTAAATTTTGACATGATATTTTTGCAATTTGCTTGCAGATAATATATTGTGTTGAGCAGTTATGGAAGTTGCCTCCTAGAGCAGATGACAATGCAGATACAATACACTTTCTATAAATCCAAGTTATTATAAGGAATACCTCAGTTATTCTTACTATCAAATCACAGTTTCCAAAAATCAGGAACAAACTGATATAAATCTAGCAATGGATATTATTTAAATTCTCTGTTTTCACTGAGCTAAATACCCATGTAGCTTCTTAACACTTTTTGGTATAAGGAAACTTGCTTATGGTTGTATTCAATTCCATTTAGTCATAGTTTAAAGTGATTTTTCCCTGTGTGTCAATTTTCTCCCTGGTTATTCTATCCACAAACAGAAAAACGCACATATAACTTTTTAAGATAGATAGATCAGTTCAAGAAGACCAAGCTCTAGCCCTATTCTGCCTTTTGAGCACCTGTATGTGGGGATAATTACAGAAACTGTGCATTTGTTTCTTCACATGACAATAAAGGAAAAAGTTGCAATCACCGTCTTTAAATGTCATATTTGAAGAAAAGAGATCAAGGAGAGTGCTCTTTAAGCAACTGAAATTCACTATGTAAATCTGATAACACCAGAGAATCTATAATTGGAGGCAGTCCTAAGCCCTGGACCCCAGCCTCCACAGCAACCTCTATGTTGGCTGCTCTCTGGAGAATGTTCTCTGATGCCCAATGGAGTTTCTCACTGTGGCCATGTTTTCTTATATTCCAAACCATGAATACGTGTCAGCATGGTGACTGAAATAAAATTAAGTTGATAATATTTACTCTTCATATTTTATATCTAAAATCACCAAACCTTGATGTATACTTAACAAAGTTGGCAAAAATCCTCTAGATATCTTTATATATATATGCTGCTGACCTGGTTCTAGTTCACTCTCATTATTTCTTTAGATTTCTGAGACTACTTCACCCTAGGCCTATCTTGAGCATTCTTGCCTTTTTGATAATTAAATAGTATCATTTTCAAAATATAGAGACATGTGACACATCATTCAGAAGAGTGTTTCTAATAAAACAATAGATTTTACATCTGTGCTTTGATTTTAAATATTCCCTCTGTTCAAGTTAGTTAGGCGAATGTATTTTTAAAAGGTTCTCATGATTTGGAGGAGGAAGTGACATAAGGTTAAAAATTAGATGACCAGATGAACTGATTGTACACTTTCCAAAGTTTTCAATCATTTTCTTCTCACAGAATTTTAAAACTATACTGTCAACATATATATAATATTTGAATTTCAATATCATGAACTATCACTTATTAAAACCCAGGGATATATAGGGGGCAAGATGGTGGCAGAATGAGGAGTTCTAAGAGTCACCTTATCCTGCAGTGCAGTTAGTAATCAGCCAGAAGTATGTAAATCATCAGTTTGGGGAACCCAAGAGACCAGAAAAGCATCCTGCAAAATCCCTGGAAGAACAGAAGGAGGAGGCTGCCCATCTGAAGTGAAGATTTAGGAACAGAGCATTCCAAGCCATTGAGACCAGTACCCATCCTCCACTGGTGGTGCAAGCCAACTTAGGAACTATTCCTAGGCTGGAGTTGGATGCTCCATTTGCCAAATATGGGAGAGGAAGAGATGGTTGGGGACTGATTTCATCTACAGATTAGTAAATTTGGCTGGCTAACGTCCAAAACTAAGAACAGTTAAGTTTGAAAATGTCCAAGTCAGAAAGACGCTGGTAGCCTCCATTTTATTTCTTCCCCCAGCATGAGGGGAAGCCAGTGTGATTGAAAATCACAGTGAAGGGAGGGTCTGGCTTTTTCCCAACTACATTGGATTGCAGCCCATGCATAGTCATCAGCCCTACCTAAGTCAGGAAGGAACCTGGGGAGACCTGCACCAGCCTCTCTGGGCAATTATAGGCACTTTTGGCCCACAGGTACTACATTATTGGCCACATCTGTGGCTCCATCTCCAAATCTGACAGAGCAGGAGGAGGGACAGGGATCACTCATCCTCTCAGGGCAACTGCAGCTACTTTCAACATGCATGGGCTAGATTGTTGGACAATCTCTGACTCCATCATCACCCCTGACAGAAAAAGATATCATGAAAAAAATTACAGACTCATTTCCCTAATAAATGCAAAAATCCTCAATAAAATACTCAGTAACTAAGTCCAACAACACATTAAAAGAATTATTATTTATGATCAAGTGGGTTTTATCCCAGTCATGCTAGCATGGTCAACACAAGAAAATCCATGAGTGTAATACACCACATTAATAAATCAAAGAAAAATCACACAAACATCTCAATTGATACAGAAAAAAACATTTGACAAAATCCAGCTTTCTTTCTTGATAAAAAGTACTCCAAAACATAGGATTAGAAGGAAACATTCTGAGCATCATAATGGGTATATATGAAAAACCCACAACTAACATTACACTCAATGGTGAAAGTCTGAAAGATTTCATAATGAAATCAGGAGCAAGTCAAAGATGCCCACTGTCACCACTGTTATTCAATATAGTGCTAGATGTTCCAGCTACAGCAAACAAGCAAGATAAATAAATAAAATGCATTCAAATTGGAAAAGAAGTAAAACTTTCACTATTCACAGATGATATGATGCTATACCTAGAAAATCCTGAAAAATATACAAGAAGCTACCAGAGTTATTAAACAATTTCAGCAGAGTGGTAGGATATAAGATTAATATGCAACAATCAGTAGTGTTTTTGTACACTAGTAATAAGCAGTCTTAGGACGAAGTCAGGAAAAAATTCCATTTATAATAGTGACAAAAAGAAGCAAATATTCAGGAATAAACCTAACAAAAAACATAAAGCCCTTATGTTTTGAAAACTACAATGCATTGCTAAAAGAAACCAAAGACCTAAATAAATGGAAGAACATTCAGTGTTCATGTATGGAAAAACTAAATATCATTAAAATATCAATTCTACACAAATTGATACACAAATTCAATGTAATCCCAATAAAAATTCCAACAGCATTTTTTCCAGAAACGGAAAACCTAATTATCAGATTTATTTGGAAGGGTAAGGGGCCTCAAATAACCAAAAACATCTTTAAAAAGCATAATGAAATTGAAGGACTCTCACTTCCACACTTTAAATCATATTACCTAACTACAGTGATAAAAACAGCAAGGTACTGGCATAAAGATAGACATATAGAACAATGGAAGCAAACTGATGTTTCAGAAACAGACCCTAACATCTACAGTCAAGTTATTTTAGACAAAGCTGTCAAACGTATCCCGCTGGGGCAAGACTGTCTGTTGAACAAATGTTGCTTGGAGAATGGGATGTCCATAACCAAAAGAAAGGAAAAGGTCCCTTACCTCACACTTTAAACAAAAATTAGCTCAAAATAGATCAAAGACTTAAATATAAAAGCAAGAATTACAGAAGCAGATGTGGCTCAAGCAATTGGGGTCCCATTTCCCACATAGGGGGTCCAAGGTTCAATTCCCAGGACCTCCTGGTAAAAGGCAAGCTAGCCTGTGCTGTGAGATCTGGCCCACACAGAGTGCTGGCCTGTGCAGAGAGCTGGTACAGCAAGATGATGCAACAAAAAGAGACACAGAATGGAGACAATAAGAGACACAGCAAACCAGGGAGCTAAGGTGGTACAAGAGATTGAGCACCTCTTTCCACTCCAGAAGACCCCAGGATTGGTTCCCAGTACTGCCTAAAGAAAAGACAAACAGACACAGAAGAACACACAGAGAGCAGACAGTGAGTGCAAAACAATGAGTGGGGAGAAATAAATAAATAAATAAATCTTTTTTGAAAAAAAAAGCAAAAAATATAAAAAGCCTATAAAATATAGAGAAACATCTTCAAGACCTGGTGATAGGTGGTGGTTTCTTAAACCTTACACCAAAGTATGAACAACAAAAGAAAAAATGGATAAATGGGACCTCCTCAAACTTAAACTCTTCTGCTTCAAAAGACTTTGTCAAGAATGTAAAATGTAAAAAAAAAAAAAAAAACCCAGAAAAACAATGTGAAATGTCAACCCACTCAAAATGGAAAAAAGTACTTGGAAACCATATATCTGATGAGTTTCCATGATATCTAAAAAAATCATATAACTCAATGATAAAAGAGCAAGCAAACTAATTAAAGAATGGGCAAAAGACTTGAGTAGACATTTTTTCAAAAGAGGAAATAGAAATGGCAAAAAAGAAACATGAAAAGCTATTCAATATCTCTAACTTGAAAGGAAATGCAAATCAAAACTACAATCTCAGACCTAATAGAATAGCCATTACTTAAGAAAAAAACAGAAAACAATAAATACTGGAGGGATTTGGAGTAATAGGAACACTTCACTGTTGGTGGGAATGTAAAAGTGGCAAGCTCTGTGGAAAACTGTTTGGTGGATCTTCAGGTATCTAAATATAGAACTACCATATGATCCAGCAATTCCTCTACTAGGAATATATCCAAAAGAAATGAAAACTGTGACACAAACTGATATTTGCACTCTGATTTTCAAAGCAGTGTTATTCACATTTGCCAAAAGATGGAAATAACCCAAGTGTCCATCAGCTGATGAATGGATAAGCACAATGTGATATATACATATGATGGAATACTGTGCTGCTTTAGGAAGAAATGAAGTTGGAAAACATATGATAATATGGATGAATCTTGAGGACTTTATGCTAAGTGAAACAAACCAGATACAAAAGGACAAATATTGTTCGATTTTACTAATATGATCTAAATATGAAGAATAAACACATGGACTTAACACCTAGACTATAGGTTACTAGGAGACAGGATGAGGACTGAGAAGGGGTGCCAATGCTTAATATATATAGAATTTTCAATTAGTTTGAATGTAAAACTGTGAAAATTGAAAGAGTTCATCATAGCATATTTTAGTGTGTACAATTCTTGCAGCTGGTTTATAAATGGCATTGTGGTCAAAGAGGTACTCTAGGTATGTAAATGTCAATTGAATGAAATTTAGAGAATAAACTAGGGACTGAATAACTTAGTAAACCTGGAGTTGTTTGAAGATTGTGGTTAATAATATAAATAAAAGCATGTTCTTTTATGAAGTTGAACAAATGTATGTCATGATTACATGTTGGTTAGAACATAGTGATGCATGGAAAAAAACAATGTAACTTTTGGACTATAGTTAACAACAATATTGTTATAGTCTTTCATCAGTGTCAAAGAAGGTACTGTATCAATGCCCAGGGTCAATATTAAGAGTTATGGATTTTTTCTTTTTGACTAAGGAAAACATTCAAAGATTTACTCAGGCAATGACTGCACAACTCTGTGATGAAAGTGAGAGCTACCAAGTGTATACTTTGGATAGAATGTATAAGGCATGGGGCTGTATAACACAGTGAAACATGTGGTAGAAGATGGACTGTGGTTAACAGTACAAATATGAAAGAGCTCTTTCATGAACTATAACAAATGTACAATAATAATATATAGTGTTAATAATAGGGGGTGTATGGAAATATATACCAAATGTACCCTATGGGCCATAGTTAGTGGTAATTATCTGATCATGTTTTTTCATAATGTGTAACAAATATTCAACATCAAAGTAACATGCTGGTGGAAGGGTGATGGGAAATCTGCATATTATGCATTATTATTTTGTAAGCTCACAACTTGTCTAATAAAAGTTTTTTTAAAACAAGGAAAAAAGAAAAAAATTCAGCAAGAAAAAATCCAGGAATAAGTAAATCAAAATAATTTACAAGTTATCTTCACTATTTCTTGATATTTATTTTTGTTCCACCAGTTTCATTGGTTTAATCCATGTGCACAATCACCTGTTCCCCAAATTTCCCTTATTGGTAAAGTGGATATCATAATAAATGACTGAGTCATTGAGGAAATTCTCATGTGGAGATTTGCACAGACCTTACAGTCTTAGGAAAATGATTTCTGCTTTAAAGAAATGATGGCATTGCCAAGAGGAAATGGAGAGAAGATCAGAAACCGAAGCAAATCATGGAAACTAGAAATATGAGAATGGGAAAATATATGCACCTACCACCCAAAACAGTGTGCTGGGAACTCCAGTTTCTTAGAGTATGTCATTTAACAGGGAACTTACTGTAAGAGTTGATTGGAATTCCCAATTCATGGCTCAGATGGACGTAAATTAAGAATAATGCTGTGGCAAATCACAATTACAGTATACATCTAAAACTAAAAATCTTTAATTATTAAAATGATTTGATAATCCCATCCACCGTATCCATGGAATATAAACCTTCTCTCACTTGGAGGTGGAGTGGACATCACCATCCCCAAACCCCCAGGATTCGGGGAAGAGCTATGGACTAGAATGGACTTGGTGGTGTTCTGTCGTATATTGTGATTCAAGCAATGGAAGAAATTGTAACAGTGAGGTGGAGACAGTGGCCACTGGACATTTTCGGGGCAGGGAGGGGAGAGGCAGTCGAAATACAGGGGCTTTTTTGGGACTTGGGGGTTGTCATGAGTGGCATTGTGGCAACAGATGT
>JAQZBX010062332.1:0-16932 GCA_029593785.1 Cabassous unicinctus
TCTCCTGATTTGGGGGAGCTCTAAGGCAATCAGGTGTGGTGGACCAGTGCCCACCCAACTCAGGGGGAGAAAGGTGGAGGGGGAAGAAAAATAAGGTGGGCAGACCAGAAAAAACCCACCAGCCTGCCCTGAAACAGCTTAAGGGAGAAGGGCGGGGGAAGAGGGGGGAGGGAAATGATCAGGCAGGCTGCCACACACACCTGCCCTGGGAGAGAGAGTAACTGGGTGAGTGAGGGGGTGGGTTGACAGGTGCCTAAGAGCCCTGGAGAGGAGGAAGCCTGGAGAGGCAATTTGCAAAACATTAGAAGCCTAAGTGGCCTGCAGTAAAAGAAGCAGGCAGAGGCAGAAAACAAGCCTTCAGAAGCTATTAAAAGCTTAACCTAAATGGTGGAGTCCTGTGTTTAATCACTGGTACTTCCTAAATTAAAAGCCCAAAAGGCCTGAATGGTAAAGGATGTGGAGAGAGGCACCCCAAGAGCTGCAGGGAGCAGAAGCTGAAGGACAGAAGCCTTGGAATAGGGAAGTTTGACTAATATTTCCTTTGTTAGGTTATTTGATTTGTTACTTTTTTTTTTTATTATTCCTTATTCTTTTCTCTACACTAAGGTACCTTACATGGGGAAGGCAAGCTTCAAAGTGATTGGTGAGCACTAGCAGTCTAAGGCAGTTGCTAGTGGCCTGAGAGTGAAACCTATTTTATTTTTTTCTTGTTGTTCTTCCTTTATTTCCTTAATTTTTTTCTTTTAGCTCCATAGTTTATTTCTTTCTTTCATTTTTCCCTCTTCCATTGTTTTTAGGTTGTTCCACATTCTCTTTTTTGTTCCACATTTTCTTTCTTCTCATTTTACTGTTTTTTTTCCCTTCTATTTCTCTCCCTCTCTCTCACTCTCTCTCCCACATTAAAATTTTTTTAAAATTCTTTCTTTTTCTTGATTTTTCACTTATTACATATTTTCATTTTCTTTTCTTCCTGGTCCTTTAAGGTTCATTTTCCATCTTTTCCCTTTTTCATTTTTTTTGCTCTTCTCCTTTCTTTCCTTTTCTATGGTCTTAATATTTCATGAGGGGAACACAACAAACTACAAGGATATAGAATAAGTGGAACAAAATATCAAAGAGTAACCTTAACACAAAACAAAACAAAATAAACTCTCAAGAAGAAAGAGAAGTTAACCATGTGAATAAGCCCATTAAGATAAGAAGATCCCTAGACACCAGAATTACAAGCCATGCTAAGAAACAGAAAGACATGGCACATTATAATGAACAAACTGAAAAACAGACAGAGATGCAGAATGTGGAAGAACTAATCAAGGATATGCAAATAAATATAATGAATCCAGTTAATTGAGTGAATGAAAAGAATATTAGAATACACTGGGGGAACATACAGGAGAAATCACAAACATGCATAAAATGATAACAAGTCTGATGGTGATAAATGGCATAGTGCATGAAAATAAAAATATGACAGAAGCACATAACAGCAGATTTGAAAAGGCAGATGAATGAATTAGTGATATTGAATATAGCACTTCTGAAATCACAAAGATAGAATAACATATAGATAAAAAGAATAGAAAAAATTTACCAGGGAATAAGGGAATTGAATGACATGAAATGCACAATCATATGCATGATGGCCATCCCAGAGGGAGAAGAGAAGGAAAATGGTGTGGAAGGAGTGTTGGAGAAAATAATGGCATGAAAATTTCCCAACTCTTTTAAGGGACATGTATATACATGTACACAAAGTACAGTGCACTCCAAACAGTATAAATCCTAACAGGTCTACCCTGAGACCTTTACCTATCAAATTATCAATTGTGCAAGATAAAGAGACAATATTGAAAGCAGCAAGAGAAAGAGATCCATTACATACAAGGGAAGCTCAATAAAATTAAGCACGGATTTCTCATGTGAAATGACTGAGGTGAGAAAGAAGGGGTATGATATAGTTAAGGTGCTGAAAAGAAAATAATGATGAGCAAAGAATATTGTAACCATCAAGTTGCATTCAAAACTGAGAGATAATCCAAAATTTTATCCAATAAACAGAAATTAGGAGATTTCATCAACAAGAAACTCCCCTCAAGAAATACTAAAGGAAGCTTTGCAGGTTGACAGGAAAAACCAGGAGAGAAAGGGTGGGAAGAAAGTGTAGAAAAGGAGATTATTAGTAAAAATAACTAAAAAGATAAAATGAGAAATGAAAATAACATATGAGATATATAAATCTAAAGAAAATATGACTAATGTAAGTACTAACTTGAGAGTAATACCTTTGTATGTTAATGGATTAAACTCTCCAATAAAAGAAAAGAGATTGGCAGAATGGATGAGGGAATATGAACTATCTATATGTTGTCTACAAGCAACTTACCTTATTCCCAGGAATGCAAGGAGGTTGCAAGTGAATGGTTGGAAAACAATTTCACATGGAAACAAAAACCAAAAAAAGGATGGGAGTAAAGAAAATGTTCCTTTAAATCTATACTTCTTTCTTCCGTTTTCTGAGGAGTTTATGATTTGGTTTATCTCTACGTTTCCAGTTAACTTTACCTGGGATCTTGCCACCAATTCTACTTGGTTGCACAGTGCATAACAAGAACCCTTATCTGGAAACTTAACTTCTTTTTTAAACATTTCACAAATCCAGATATGCATACTCCCCTGGCTATCCCTGACATCCATTATTCAGTCTGGGACAAAAGCAAGGCATACCTTGGCCATCCATATTAAGATAACAGAGAGTTGTCAGGTTCAAAGCGGAAAAGTATTAAAAGGAAAATCATCATTATTAATACCCAGCAAACCCCAAGCTTTATTGAGAATAGTCGATTGAATGGAGTATTGCTTTCCAAAATGGCTGATATCATTAGATGTTCAAGAAAAATTTACAGCTCAATAATATTCCTTTGTATGTATATACCACATTTTGCTAATCCATTCATCTATTGTTTGATACTTGAGTTAATTCCAATGTTTGGCAATAGTGAATAATGCCACTATAAACATTGGTGTGGATATATATTATCATATCCCTGCTTTCAATTTTTCTAGGAATATACACAGCAGTTGGGTTGCTGGATCACATATGAGTTCTATGGTTAGCTTTCTGAGTTACTGCCAGATTGTTCTCCACAATGGTTGCACCATTCTACATTCCCATCAGCAGCAGATAAGTGTTTCTTTTCTTCCACATCCTTTCCAACACCCATATTTCTCTGTTTTTTAATACCCATGAGTATAATAGGTGTGAATTATATCACATTTAGTTTCAATATGCTCTACCCTAATAGCTAGTGATGTTGAGCATCTTTTCATAGGATTTTTAGCCAGTTGTCATTCCTTTTAGTAAGAATGTCTATTAAAATTTCATGCCCATTTTTTAAAATGACTTGTTTGTCTTTTATTTTTCAGATGTAAGAATTCTTTCTTTTTCAGTGTCCTCATATCTTGTTTTTAATATTTTTTTAGACATCCCAAAGACTCCAGTCTATTGGACATACACCTACAAACCCCAACATCAAGTATAGATTTAAATAGAAGGGACAGGTGAGCCATGTGTAGGGAAGCCATAATTGAGTCCATCACTGTCACGCTCATGAGCACGAACTCCAAAGTAGGGCCCAATGGCAAGGCACCAAACTCTGGAAATATCTACCCTGGCCATAAGACCTGGTGTCTCCAGAGTTCTCAAGAGACCCACTATTTGGGATAGTATCCACTTTGACATTCTACCAGATCCTGCAAAGATGTGCATAAGTGTTACCTATGGGATGACCTCCTGACTCAATTTGAAGTCTCTTAGCCATATAAACTCATTTGTATTTACCTTTTTCCCCTGTTATTTGAAGTCTTTTCCAGATTCATTTCTAGTTGGTGCTGGGTAGTAATCCCTTAGTGCCAGGGAGGCTCATCACTGAGAGTCAGGTTCCATGCTGGGGGGAAAGCAATGCATTTATATCCTGAGTTTGGCTTAGAAAGAAGGTACATTTGAGCAACAAGGAGGCTCTCAGGAGGCAATTCTTAGGCACCCCACAATACTAGGCTAAGTTTCAATTTCAAGGGAAAGGCTCATAAGCATAGTCATCAATACCAAGGGCCCATTCATGGATTACCCTCCTTCACCAGTCTTTGCCCCTGCATTTGCAGGACTGTTGTTGCTCCATTATAGAATGTGGCAGAGCTCTCCAGGATGGCAATACAATATTCTCTCAAATATTATGTGAGTCTCCACCCACTGTGACAATATCCTGTAAACATTTGAACATATTAATATACCTAATATATATGCCCAGGTGAACTTCCTCCCATGTACCCCCTGATCACTAATACCCCACACCTATGATCCTACCCTGCCCCAGTTGTAACCATTCTGTGACCTAAAGCTTCTTCAAAAATGGAGGCATTAAAATAGCCAAATACAAGTAATAGGAAAATGACATAATAATGATAGATTTAATTGCAAGAAATAAAATACATAAAAATTAAAAATCTAAAAATAATAGAAAATTAAACAATTGGGATATTAAAAAATAATGAAAAATTAGAAAAACAATTGACATTTTGCCTTTCATCACTGTAATATCTGTTGTCTTGTATGTGCAGTGTCATTTTCTTCCATTTATTCCCCAGTGACTTACTATTTTTCATTTTGTTTTCAAATAAGTTCTAGGTCACAGTAAAATCACATACATAATACAGGGGATTCTCATATACCCAACATCCTCCCCTTTCCCCCTTCCAATAATTAATATCTTTTTATATGTGGATGGTACCTTTGTTATTATTGATATACAAATAGTAAAATATAGCTCTTAAATATGGTCCATAGTTTCCATTATGGTTTACACTATTGACAGCACACTTTTATAAATTTTGATGACATTTAACATGGCCTGTGGCGATCATTGCAAGATCATTTAGAATACTTCCATTGCCAAATAAATACCCCCTGTTTGATCTATTCTGTTCCTCCCTCTCCCTCCCTTCAGGGCCCATGGCAACCCCTTGGAGTTACTCCTTGGATGACAAGATTCATATTTGCCTGCAACAACACTGAGTTCTTGACACAGTGGTATGTCCTCCCCTATTAGGAGCTGCCCATTCTCTCGAGAGACTCCTGCTTCTCTGTTTGTCAACAAATTTGCCCTTCCCAGGATGCCAATCCAACTCCTTCCCACCATTATATGGGTCTCCACCCACTGATACAACACATTATGGCAAAATGATCAGTCACACACTCCCTAGAAGCCCACTCCAGGTGTGCGCTGTCCTGGATGCCACCCCATCCAAAACCCTAAACCTGTAACCCTTCATTGTCATATTACCTTAAGAGCATTCCCAACTTTGTCCTTTCAACCACATATCTGCGAATCCCTAGTGTTCACCTGGTCCCTCTTCCCCCTTCCCCCGGTACCTTGGACCTTCCAAACCTCCCTCCCCAATCTACCCACCAGTTAAACCTGCACCACTCAACCCAATAATATCAGTAACCTACTGTGATAACCCTTCAATGCACAACTACTCACTTTCAGCTTACCATAGATTATGTCCGTGTGGGTGTTGGCTCACAACCTTCTTTCCCTTTCTTTTACCTGTAAACCTATCTTCTAGACAGTAGCTCACTGACTCTGCTCAATTTGCTTAATTCATATCAGTGATGTCATGATGTCATGTACTGTTCATCCTTCAATGCCTGGCTTGTTTCACTCAGTATAAGGTCCTCAAGATTCATCCATTTTATCCCCTGTGTTAGCATATTCCTTTTTACAGCTGAGTAATATTCCATTGTATGTATGTACCACATCTTGTTTATAAATTCATCTGCTGATTGGCATTTGGGTTGATTCCAACTTTTGCCAATAATGCATAATGCTGCTATGAACTTTGATGTGCATATATCTGTTCATGTCTTTGCTTTGAATTCTTCTGGTTATATACCCAGCAGTGGAATCACTGGATCATATGGCAGTTCTATAGCTAGTTTTTTGAAGAACTGCCAAACTGTCTTCCACAATGGCTAGGCCATTCTACATCACCACCAGCAGTGGAGGAGGGTTTCCATTGTTCCACATCTTCTCCAACACTTACATTCCTCTGTTTTTTTAATAGCCACAAGTCTAATGGGTGTAAGATGGTATCTCGTAGTTTTTATTTGCATTTCCCTAACAGCTAGTGATGTTGAGCATATTTTCATATGTTTTTTAGCCATTTGAATTTCTTCCTTGGAGAAGTGCCTTTTAAAGTCACTTACCTATTTTTTAAATGGGTTGTCTTTTTATTTTTGAGGGGTAGGATTTCTTTATATATGCTGCATATTAGGCCCTAATCAGACAACTGGTCACCAAATATTTTCTACCATTGAGTAGGCTGCCTTTTCACTTTCTGGACACACTACTTTGAAGCAGAAAAATTTTTAGTTTTGAGGAGGTCCCATTAAACTATCTTCTCATATTTTTTTGCTTGTGATTTTGTTGTAAAGTTTATGAAACCATTTCCTATTACAAGATGTCATAGATGTTTCCCTACATTATCTTCAAGAAGATTTATGATCTTGTCTCTTATAGTTATATCTTTAGTTAATTTTTGTATAGGGCACGAAATGGTGATGCTCTCTCATTCATTTGATATAGATATTCAGTTCTCCTAGAAACATTACTTAAAGAGAGCATTTTGTCTCATTTGAGGTGCCTCTGTGGCCTTGTTGAATATCAACTGTCTGGATATGGGAGGATCTATATCAGAAATCTCAATTTGATTCCATTCGTCAGTATGTCTATCCTTGTGCCAATACCATGCACAAGGTATTGAATTGGCTTTCCTAATTCAGAAAAAAATGCTGTTGCAATTTTTATTGTGATTTTGTTAAACCTGTAAATTAATTTGTGAAGAATGGACATCTAATGATGTTTAGTCTTCCAATCCATGAATATGGAATTTCTTCCATTTACTTAGGTCTGCTTTAATTTACTTTTAAAATGTGAAATTTTCTGTGTAAAAGTTCACTACATCTTTAGTTAAGTTTATTCCTAGATATTTGATTATTTTAGGAGGTATTGAGAATGCAATTTTTCCTTGATTCTATCTCAGATTGCTCATTATTAGTGTAAAGAAATGCTACTGATTTGTGCATGTTGATCTTATATCCTGCCACTTTTCTGAACTCATCTATCAGCTCTTTAAGCTTTGTTCTAAATTTTTGAGGTCTATCTATGTATAGGATCATGTCATCTGCAAATAGTGAAATTTTTACATTTTCCTTTGCAAATTGGATGATTTTTATTTATTTTTCTTTCCTATGTCCTCAAGCAAGTACTTCTAAAACAATAATAAGTATGAGGAGTGATAGTGGGCATCATTGTCTTTTTCCAGACCTTAGTGGGAAAGACTTTAGCATTTCACATTGAGTATAATGTTAACTGTGAATTTTTTCATATATACCCTTTCTCAGGTTGAGGAAGTTTGTTTCTATTCCTATATTTTGAATTGTTTTTATCCAGAAAGGATACTGTATTTTGTCAAATGCTTTTTGTACATCAATACAGATGATCATGTAATTTTTTTCTTTTCATCTGTTCATATGATGTATTACATTGATTTTTTTTTATGTTGAATAATCCTTGCATATCAGGGATGAAAATCATTTCAACATGGTGTATAATTTGTTTTATGTGTTGTTTAATATGATTAGCAAGTATTTTGTTGAGGACTTTAGGATTCAGATTCATTAGAGAGATTGGTCTGTAGTTTTGTGGTGGGGTCTTTATGTGGCTTTGGTATTAGAGTGATGCTGGCATCATGATACAAGTTAGGCAGTGTTCCCTCCAATTCAATATTTTGGAAGAGTTTAAGCAGGATTCATGTTAATTCTATTTGCAATGACTAGTGGAAGTCACCTGTGAAGCCATCTGAGCCAGGGATTTTTTTTCATTGGGGAATTTTGATGGATAATTCAATGTTGTTAAATTTGGCATTGTGTGTTTCATCACTGTAGGATCTGTTGTCTTGTATGTACAGTGACATTTTCTTCCATTTAATCCCCCAATGTCTTATTTTTTTTTTCATTTTCTCTCTATAGAAGCTTCAGGTTTTAGAAAAGTCATGTACAGAATATAAGGGTTTCTATATATCTAAGAACTTCCCCCTTTCCCCCTTTCCCCTATTAATAACATTTTATATGTGGATAGTATATTTATTACAATTGTTATACAAATTATGAAGCATTGCTACTCACCATGGTTAAAGATTTACATTATGCTTTAAATTTTTGTTCATAGAGTTTTATAAATTTTTATGAAATTTAACATGGCCTATATCCACCATTGCAAGATCATGTATAACAATTCCAATGCCCCAAAAATGCCCAATATTGCATCTATTCTACTCCTTCCTCTCACTCCCCTGAGAACCCATGGCAACCACCAAGCTTCACTCCTTGAAGATCAAAATTCATAGTTACTTGCAACAACATTGAGGGCTTGAAATACTGGCCTGTCCATCCCTATTAGGCACTGCCTTTGCTCTTAAGAGACTCTCACCCTTCTATTTGAGAACATAGCAGACTTTCCAGGATGGGAGTCCATCACTTTCCCATTCATTGTGTGGATCTCCAGCCACTGATTCACCACAATGTGACAGGATGAACACTCACATACTCTCTAGACCTTGCCCCAGGTATGACCTGTCCCACATGCCCCCACATCCAATTCCCTAAACCAGTAACCCTCCGCAGCCTTATTTGCCAAAAGAATGTTCCCAACATTGTAGTTAAAACCACATTCGGGACAGGGCACACCTGGAACAAGCCTCTAGGTAGTGTGTGACTGATCATGCTGTCATAATGTGCTGTATGAGCGGTAAGACCCACATAATAAGTGGGAAGGTGTTGGACTCCCATCCTTGGAAGGACCTATTTGTTCACAAATAGAAAGGTGGGAGTCTCTCGAAATCATGGGTGGTTCTTAATAGGGGAGGACAAATAAGTTTGTCAAGACCTCAGACTTGTTACATGTGACTATGAATCTTGTCATCCAACAAGTCAAGCCAGGGGGTTGCTGTGGGCCCTGGGGGGAGGGGGAAGGAGGAATAGAATAGACCAAACAGGGGGTATTTAGTGGTCAGTGGAAATGTACTGCATGATCGTACAGTGATGAACTAAGGACATGGTAATTATCATCAAAATTTATAAAAGGGTATGGTCTAAACTGTAAACCATAGTGAAAACCATTGGCCAAGTTTAGTAGCTATGTTTCACTATTTGCATATTAGTTATAACAAAGGTACCATCCACATATAAAAAGGTATTAATATGCAAGGAGGAAAGGAGGAGGATTTTGGGGAAAGGAGAATCTCCTGTATTCTGTGTATGACTTTGTTGTGATATAAAACTTCTTTGAAAACGAAATGAAAAATAGTGAGATACTGGAGAATGAGTGGGAAAAGGTGGCATGGTACATACAGGACACCAGATACTGCAGTGATAAAAAGCAAAATGTCAAACAAATTTTTTAAAAAGATATTTTTCATTATTTTTAATATCCTAATCTTTTACTTTTATTTTTAGTTTTTTAAAATTATTTTTTATTTTATTTCTAATATTTAAACTTATTTTTATTTCACTTTCCTATTAATTTTATTCAACTATTATGATGGCTTCATCTTTGAAGAATCTTTGCATCACAAAAGTGTTGCAACTGGGGGGGGAAGGTCCTTATTGTGTGGTGTCAGGGATGGAGAATGCATGTGAGGAAGTTCACCTGAGCACACATATAAGGTATATATAAAAATGTTCAAATGATCACAGGAAATTGTCAGAGTGGTTAAAGACTCACACAATAACCGAGTGAATAATGAATTCCCATCCTGGAGGGCTCTGCAACATTCTCTATGGGAGCAGCAACAGTCCCCCAAGTTCAGGGGCCGTGATGGGTGAGGGAGGATGATCCACTGATGGGCTCTTGATATTGACAACGAGTCTTATGAGCCTTTGCTCTAGAAATTGAAACTTAGCTTACTGTTATGGGGTGCCTAAGAGTTACCTCCTGAGAGACTCCTTGTTACTCAAATGAGGCCTCTATCTAAGCCAAACTCACCATATGAATGCATTTGCTTTCCCCTAGTGTGGGACATGACTCCCAGGGATGAGCCTTCCTTGCACCGAAGGATTGCTATCAAGCAGCAACTTACAATACAACTGGAAAAAGACCCTGAATAAAAGGGGAAAAAGTTAAAGACATATGAGTTTATATGACAAAGATACTTGAAATGGTGTTGGGAGGTTATCCCAGAAGGAACGCTTATGCACATCTCAGCAGGATCTCATAGACTGCCAAAGTGGATACTACCCCAAATAGTGGAGCTCCTGATGGCTCGGGACACACCCAGATCCTATGGTTATTGACCATGTTTAGTAGCTATGTTTCACTATTTGCATATTAGTCATAACAAAAGTGCCATCCACATATAAAAAGTTATTAATACTCTCTATTCCCTTTCTGGCTCCAGAGTCTGGTGCCTTGCCATTGAGTCTTACTTTGGAGTTTGTGCTTCTAAGAGTGACAGAGTTGGACTCAATTATGTCTTCCCTGCACATGGCTCATCTGTCCCTTCTATTTAAACCTATATTTGGTGCTGGACTTTGTAGGTGTACATCCAGAGACTCAAGTCTTTGGGCTGTTCATGTGCCAGCTACAACTGGAACCCTGGTGGAGTTGCAACACTTACTCTACAGCTCATTGAACTCACCCAGGACAATTGGCGGGGAGATGGTGATGAACAACGGCTGTCCCAGGGAACTAGTATGGGGGCTTTTTTGGGACCTGGGAATCATCCTGAGTGACGTTGCAATGACAGACATAGGCCATTTTATATCATCACACAACACGCAGAACTGTGTGGGAGAAAGTGTGGACTACAGTGTGAACTATGATCCATGTTTAATGGCAAAGCCCCAGGATGGAGTTATCAATTGCAATGAATGTGCCACACTAATAAAGGATGTTCATGTGGGAGGGTGTGGGAGGTTTGGGGAGTGGTGCATATGTGAATCCCTACATCTTTTGTGTAACATTTATGTTATTTAAGTATCTTTTAAAAAATAATGTATTAGTCACCCAAAGGGGTGCTATTGTGAAATACCAAAAATGGGTTGGTCTTTATAAAGGGTATTTATTTGGGGTAGAAGTCCACAGATACCAGGCCATAAAGTGTTAAATTTCTTCTCTCACTAAAGTCCATTGGAGTAAGACAGCTGCCTACGTTTGCCAGGGTTCAGGCTTCTTGGGTTCCTCTCTTCCCAGGGCTGTATTTTTTCTTTCCTGGCTTAGCAGCTCTGGTTCCTCCACAAGGTCAGCTGTAGACTATCTGGTGAACAGCTCACTTCTCTTCTCCTGGGACCTTCTCTCCAACATCAAAACTGCTTCTCAAAAAACTGCTCCCTCTGTCCTTTGCCTTGCCTTTTATATTCGATTCCCCACTCACCAAGGGGTGGAGCTCAATGCCCTATTGACATGGTCCAGTCAATGCCCTAATCATAACTTAATCATGCCCAGATTAACAGATCAGTTTACAAGCACGATCCAATTATATTTTTGGAATTCATAATTACATCAAATTACCAAATGGCTACAAATAATAATAATTAAAAAAGAAGATCAATGAGGCTGAGTAATAGTGATGCAGAATGAGGGCCTAGAGCATACTAGTTCAGCCAGCATTTCTGGAACAACCTTTTGGTACATAGCACAAGAGAGTAAAGAGTGGTGGCCCAGGAAAGGGCAAAGTTAATAACTGACAATAATCCCACTTTATGGCCATTTCTCCAAAAGTTAATTTTTATACTGGAGGGACTATCTTCTTAAATTATTATGACAGTCAATAGCAACTGCTCTTTGTACTAGAAAGAGCATGGTGTGTTTTGTTAAATATTGTGTATGTATTTTTTATTAAATATTTAAAATTGTTAAAAAAAAAAACAATACATACCTGCAAATAACCAGAGTTCATCTGCTCCCTATCCTGAAACACCCCCCAGTTCCACGGAGAATGCAACCTGCCCCCCCCCACATTGCCCCCCTCACAGACCAGCCCCAAAAACCCAATAGCAGCACTGCACGACTGACATGCCCATCCTCTGCCCAACTCTTCCATCTTATCATAGATTTTGCTCATTTGAGCAATGGATCAAAACCCTCTACTCCCTTTCTGTCTCCTGTAAACTTTTCAGTCTCTAGCTCTGTGACTCTGCTTACTTTGCTTAATTCATATCAGTGAGGTCATATAATATTTGTACTTCAGTGCCTAGCTTGCTTAATTCAACACAAGGTGTTCAAGGTTCATCCATGTTATTCCATGTGTTAATACTGAATTCCTTCTTACAGCTGAGTAGTATTCCATTGTGTGTGTCTCCCAGAGTTTGCTTATCCATTCATCTGTTAATGGACATTTGTGTTGTTTCCATCTTTTGGCAATAGTGAATAATGCCACTATAAACATATATTTATCCATATCCCTGCTTTCACTTCTTCTGGGGATATAGCCCGTATTGACTTTGCACTATCATATGTGAGTTTTATACTTAGCATCCTGAGGAACAGCCAGACTCTCCTATAAAATGGTTGCACCATTCTATATTCCCACTAGCAGTGGATAAAGTTTCCCATTCCTCCACATCCATTCCAACACTTGTAGTCCTCTGTTTTTTAATAGCTGCCCATCTAATGGGTGTAAGATAAAATCTCATTGTAGTTCTGATTTTCATTTCTCTAATAACTAGTGATGTTAAGCATCTTTTCATGTTTTTTAGCCATTTATATTTCTTCCTTGAATGTCTATTGAGTGTCTATTCAAATTATTTGCCCATTTTTTAAATGGGTTGTTTGTCTTTTATTTTTGATGTGAAGGACTTCTTTATATACACTAGATGTTAGGCCCTATCAGATATATGATGACCAAATATTTTCTCCCCTTGAATAGGCTGGCTTTTCATTTTCTTGACAATCTACTATGAGATGCAAAAGTTTTTAAATTTGAAGGGGTCCCAATTATCTATGTTTTCTTTCATTGCTTGTGCTTTGGGTGTAAAGTTCATAAAACCATTGCCTAATACAAGATCTTGTAGATGATTCCCTATATTATCTTCCAAGACCTTTGTGGTCTTGAGTCTTATATTTAGATCTTTGATCCATTTTGGGATAATTTTTGTAAGGTGTGAGATGGTGTTCCCCTGTGAATCTTTTGTATATATATGCAGTTTTCCAAGCACCATTTGCTGAAGAGGCCATTCTCTCCCAATTGAATGGGTTTGCTGGCCTTGACAAATATTACTTGATTGTACATGCAGAGATTGATAGGAGAACTCTCAATTCAGTTCTATTTGTCAGCATGTTTATTATTGTGCCAATATCATGCAGTTTTGACCACTGTAGCTTTGTAGTATGTTTTAAATTCAGGTAATGTGATTCCTCTGATTTCATTTTTCTTTTTCAATATGACTGTCTATTCAGGACCCCTGCCTTTCCAACTAAATTTCATAGTTAACTTTTCCAATTCAGTAAAAATGCTGTGGTAATTTTCTGGGGGATTGCATTAGATCTGAAAATCAGTTTCTGTAGGATAGACATGTTAATGAACTTTAGTCTTCCTATCCTTTGATTTCCTTTAAAAATGTGTAGTTTTCTGCGTAGATATCCTTTATATCTTTAGTTATATTTCTCATACATTTTTTATTCTTTTCTAAAGGGATTTTCTTGATTTCCTCCTCAGATTGCTCATTATTTTTGTACAGAAATGCTACTGAATTTTACTTGTTGATCTTATATCCTGCCACTTTACTGAATGCATTTTTTCAGCTCTTGAAGCTTTGTTGTAGATTTCTCAGTGCTTTCTATGTAGAGGATCATGTCATTTTCAAATAGTGAAAATTTGCTTCTTCTTTTCCAATTTTAATGTCATTTATATCTTTGTCTTGCCTGAGTGCTTGAGCAAGTACTTCTTACACAGTGTAAAATAAGAGCAGTGGTAGTTGGCATCTTTTCTTGCTCCAGAATTTAGATGAAAAGCTTTGATCCTTTCACCATATATATGATGTTAGATGTGAGTTTTTCATGTATACCCTTTATCATGTTGAGGATGTTTGCTTTTATTCCTATCTTTTGAAGTGTTTTTATCAGGAAAGTGTGCTACTTTTTTTTTTTTAAGATTTATTTATTTATTTATTTATCCCCCCCTTGCTGCCTGTGCTTTACTGTGTCCATTCTCTGTGTGTTTCTTCCATGTCTGCTTATCTCCCCCTTGCAGTGAAGTCCTGCTGCATCAGCCCACCGCGCCGCATAGCTGGCCTGCTCTCACAAGGAGGCCCCAGGAAGTGAACCCGGGGCCTCCTGCATGGTAAACGGGGGCTCCATTGATTGAGCCACACCCATTTCCTGCTGTGAGGTCTTGCTGCATCAGCCCACTGCGCCGCATGGGCCGGCAGGCCTGCCCTCATGAGGAGGCCCCGGGAAGTGAATGCGGGGCCTCCCATATGGTAAACGGGAGCTCTATCCATTGAGCCACACCCGCTTCCCATGTGCTACATTTTGTCAAATGCTTTTTCTGCATCAATTGAGATGATCATGTGATTTTTTCTTTCAATCTCTTAATGAGGTGTATTACATTCATTGATTTTCTTATGTTAAACCATCCTTGCATATCAGCCTTGAACCCCACTTGGTTGTGGTGTATAATTCATTTGATGTGTTGTTAAATATGATTTGCAATTATTTTGCTGAGATTTTTAGCATCCATATTCATCAGAGAGATTACTCTGCTGATTTCCTTTCTAGTGGTTTCTTTATGTGGCTTGTTATTAGGGTGATGTTGCCATCTGTATTAGTCAGCCAAAGGGGTGCTGATGCAAAATACCATTAAATTATTGGTCTTTATAAAGGGTATTTATTTGGGGTAGAAGTCCACAGTTACCAGGCCATAAAGCATAAATTTCTTCCCTCACCAAAGTCCATTGTCACATGTTGGAGCAAGACAGAGGCCGATGTTTGTCAGGGTTCAGGCTTCTGGGATTCTTCTCTTCCTGGGGCTCCATTTCTCTCTGGGTTCAACTCCTCTGTTTCCTCCACAAGGTCAGCTATAGACTCTCAGGCAAAAAATGTATCTCTTTTCCCGGGGCCTTCTTGTACGACCAAGCTCTCCTAATTCCTGGGGCTACAGCTCAAGACTCCAACGTCACAATTGCTTCAACTATGTTCTTTGCATTGCCTTTTATATTTTATTCCTGCTCCACCAAGGGGTGGGGCTCAATGCCCTACTGACATGGCCCAGTTAATGCCTAATCATAACTTAATCATGCCCAGATTAGCAGACCAGTTTACAAACATGAACCAATATCTCTTTTTGGAATTCATAATTAAATCAAACTGACAAACTGCAACACCATCATAGAATGAATTAGACAATATTGTCTCCACTTTCATAGTTTGGAATAGCTCAAGCAGGGTTTTCCATAATGATTGGTAGAATTCACCTGTGAAGCCATCTCCTCCTGGGTTCTTCTTAATTGAGTGGTTTTTGATTACTAAGTCAATCTCATTACTTGTGGTTGGTCTGTTGAGTTCAATTTCTTACTTTGTTAATGTAGGTTGCTTGTGTTTTTCTAGAAATTTGTCCATATCATCTAAATTATTCATCTAGTGACATACAATTTTTCAAAGTATCCTCTAATGATACTCTGTATTTCTGTGGGGTCAGTGGTGATTTCCCCTCCTACATTTCTTATTTTATGTATTTAAACCATCTATCGCCTTCTGGGATGCCTATAATGTGTTTGTTTGTGCACTTTGTGTTGTCATTCAAATACATAAGTACCTGCTGTTTTTTAAAATCTTTTTTCTCTATCTGTTCTGCTATCTGTCAAATTTCAGATGTACTTTCCTCAACATCACTGATTCTTTCTTCTATCTGTTCAAATCTGCTGTAATGTACTTCTAGTGTATTTTTTATTTCCTGCATTGTGCTATTCATTACCATAAAATCTGTTATCTTTTCTTTTAGGGTTAAAATTTCTTCAGTATGTTTCTACAGTGTTTTCTTAAGATCCTTTATATCTTTATTCACTTCATTATGTTGATTCATGATCCATGAGATTTGTTGGGACATCCATGGTTATTTGTTTTGAATTCTGTATATCCTCCAGTTTTTCAGTTTGTTCATTACAATGGGCCATGTCTTCCTGTTTCTTAGTATGGCCTATATATTTTTTTTTATTATCTAGGCATCTGTTTACCTTGATGGGCACATTCAGTTAGTTTGCTAATATTTCTATTCTAGGGTTTAAGTTTTGGGGTTTTTTGAGTGTGGCAAAGTCCCTCTTTGATACTTGATTCCTCTTATTCTATATCTTTACAGTTGACTTTGTTCCCTAGGGAAAAAATATTAGGACTACATAAAAGGAGATAGATAAGAAGAGAAAAATGTATAATAGCAATAGTAATAATAATAATAATAATAATAATAATGAAAGATAGAAGAGGAAGTGTACAAAATCTAGGAAAATGAAAAAGTAATATGAGTAAAAAATCATAAAATATGCAAAGGAATAAGAATTTAAAAGATGAAATAAAAAAAAGCTGAAACAAGAAAGAAAATAGAGGAAAAGAGAATGAATTACAAGGTTGGAAAAGTGAGAGTAGAAAAAAAAAGAGAACAAAAGGGAAGGTGAGAAAAAAACCAAACATGAAGACCAAACAAGTAGTGGCAGAATAAAAGAAAGCCAACAGAAAATAGTGAAATAAAGGAAAGAAAAAAAATAAAGCAGGCAAAAAAATAAAGCAAAAGAAAAAAAGGAAGAAAAGATAGGGAAAAGACAACAAACAAGAAACAAAACAACAACAACAAAACAACCCAGGAAAAACAGTCTTCCCTCTTAGGCCC
>JAQZBX010062333.1:0-16912 GCA_029593785.1 Cabassous unicinctus
GGTGGGGAAATAAATAAATAAATAAAAATAAATCTTAAAAAAAAAGAAAAAAAAAAAAAGTAAAAGGGAGTGGAGTGGATGTGGCTCAAGTAATTGGGTAACAGCCTCCCACATGAGACGTTCCGGGTTCAGTTCCCGGTGCCTCCTAAAGAACATGAGCAGATGCCGTAACTAGCAGATTCCACAACCAGCAGACGCCACAGTCAGCTGTGGGTGGAAGTGGCTCAAGCCGTCGGGCACTTGCCTCCCACATGGGAGATCCTGTGTTTGGTTTCTGGTGCCTCCTAATGAAGACAAGCAGACAACTAGCAGAGAGATGAGAGAGCCATCTCTCTGGGGGCAGATAAAAATAACAAAACAACAACAAAAGTATTAAAAAAAAAGTATAGGGGTTGCCCATATTACCCCCACCCACCCACAAACACATTTGCCTCTATTATTCACATCTTACATTAGTGAGTACATTTGTTGCAATTGATGAACCAAATTGAAGCATTGCTCCTAATCAAGGTCTGTAGTTTATGGTTTAAACTTTGTGCTGTACAGTTTTACAGGCTTTGACAAATGAATTATGTTCTGTATCTGTCATTGCAGTATCGTACAGAACAATTCCAGTGCCCTAAAAATGCTCTGTGTTCCACCCCTTCATGCCTCCCTCTCCCCTCTGCCCCTCTGGTAACCACTGTCTTTAAATCAATGTTACAAGTCCTTCTGTTACAGCCTGATGATACCTGCAGTAACAATAGACCTGTATTGGCCCATGGTTACCCTGCTCCATGTTTTCAGCCTAAGAATGTTGAAATGCAGAATGACTTTTGTCTTAACATCTTTTCAGGAAGCCTAAGCATTTGATGTTGGTTTTGCTGGGATACATCCCCTCTCACCTGCCCCTCATCCCCCAACAAGTTGAGATTATTCCAGGATAAAAGATTTGCCTGATTCTGCTTTTATTTTTTTAATAATGGAAATTTATCTTATATTTTAAAAGATTCCATACGTTGAAATTGTTAAAAGGTGGTTGCTTGTGTTTTTTTTTTTACATTAAGGTAGACTGTATTCAGGGTCTAAAGCACCCTATAAAATTTATCAAATGTGTTTGTATCAGAACTCTGTATTATTTTCTCAGTCTTTGCTTAATGATAATGGTAACAGTTTGTTAGATGGAAACAGTGAGTCTGTGAGAATTCCTTAAGCCTTCTCTGTATCTTTTAGCAATTCACAAATTATAGGATAAAGTTCATTGCCTCCACGACTATTTATAATTTTTACCCTTCAAATAAAATTATTCTTTCTATCTATTTTGATTACAAAGTCTGTCGTTAACACGTTTGGTGCATCAAAAAAACCCGACTTCCACTTAAAGTGGCTATTTCTGTAGTACACAAGCTGCTGACTACGTGGAGTGTGTTTATGCTTTTGTGCATCTATAATACCTTTTGGATTATACAAATACCATTGTTATTTTTGAAAATAGTAGAATTTGTCCTACAACTTATTTTATTTTTCATTTATATATTTATTGTTAATAACTCAAAAAGACTTGTTTGAAGCTTTTAATAATATGAAAAAAATGTATCATTCATTTCAATGTCAGCGTTTTACTATCTCAGTCAGTTGGAAGAATAATACCTTTCCTCATAAATGCTTCCTTTTAGATATAATGCCTATAAAGAAGCACTCATAATTAAATAAGTAAACTTAACTTTCAAGCAGTGCTTTCATAAGTAGGTGATTTGAAAGGATGTATTTGTTATAAGTATAAAAAATAGTTTCACCAAAAATTTTCATGCTGTTTTTTGTTTTTTAGTCTTACTTTAGAGCATCGTGGTTTGTTGTGTGTGTGTGTTTCGGTGTGTATTTAAGTATGTATTTTTCTCTAGTCTATTTCATTAAGTATTGATTTTTTTAAAACCCGGTTAAAAAAACATTTTAAATTAATTTTATCCTTTATTGTTTGTAGGAATGAGTGGTTACCTTTACTGAAAAGCCTTTTCGTTTATATCCTATCCTAACATTTCTATGACATACAAAGTTATTAGCACTGAATTGATGTTTAAAAGTGCCATTAATTCATTTACCCCAAATGTTCATTAACAATGTAAATGTATGCTGATGTTCTATGAGACAAGGAAGTGACTAATGACTCTTCCAACTAACAACACTTAAAATGAATAGAAACTTTAGATAGCTAATCTTGAAGTAATCAAGGCCCTCATTCAGCTTGGCATCTCTGTATGCTCTAAAACAGCTGTCAACTGTTAAAAATATATACAAAACACACACACACGCACAGGAACATGCAGAAAGAAAGAAATATAAATACCTGGTTCTTCAGAGCCATGAAGGTTGCTAACAGTAGTGGGTTTTGCCATTCTATATGTAAATATTTTATATAAAGCATCAATTTCATCTTCATAGAGTTCAGATTTCCAGAAAAATGTGTGGTGCATTTTGCCATGGTTTGTCATATTTATGTGAAGAATCATTGCCTTTCTGGTTTGTTTGTTTTTAAATATAAGTCTTGCTGGGGGTTCTCTGTGGATTTAAATCCTTTTACACATGTTTCCCCAGCCTTTTGGGAATTTCCAGCTGCTGGATGACTTCTTTTGTAAGCAGTCAAACACTGCAATGGTTTGCCTGTGTAGGAGTCACGTGGGATTCTTTTTCCATTCCTGTTGTAGATTCCATAAGTAAAAATAAGTCTATTATTTCACAAATCTGAAACATTCGCAAATCACAGTAATGTTAAATGATTCTGAGAATTCAGGAAAGGATTAGCAAAAATAATCATGGAAGAAGAATGATAGAGAGAAAGGGGCACATCATTGGTTTATTTGAGTGGGAGGTTGAGGAAAGTGGTGACAGGCAGAAAAAAGAACTATCTGGATCTATACATATAAAATCTTAGATTAATTAAACTTTTAAGTGCTTGAATTTCTTTCTCAAATAAAGAAGAAAATGGAAAGTATGGCATTTTTGATCAAAGGGAAATTAGTAATTGACAGTTGCCAGTAATTTGAATGGAATAATGAAAAAAAGTCAAAATATTGTTAGGCTCTTCATGTTATTCATTCTTAGTGGAAACACAGTCATTTTATTTTAAACTGAAAATAACAAATTAACAGGAGTAAGAGATATATAACATATTAATTACATAATGTTGTAATAACTGTAGGTGTTTTCACAAATTTATACGGAATTAGAGTGTTGATTGTGATGAAAAAACATTTTCCTCTGTTAGGTCTTTTTGATAATAGTGATTTTATTTAAAACAAATTGTCAGAGTTTTTTGCTTCAAATTTTTTATGCCATATTACTCACCTTCTCATTTATAGCTTTTATGTAGTTATTTAATGAGCTAAAACTATATTTGCCTTTTTGTATAATATTTAAGTTTCAAAGCTTTCCGTATTCATGTATAAAATATTTAGTACAACTACTTTTAAAAAATCCAAGATATTCAGAATCCTGCTCATTCTATTGTCTCCTATAGTTTGTTTTTGTACGAAATCTTTCATTCTTTCCATTATAAAATCATAGAGTTTTAGAACTAGAAGGGAGTGCCCTAGTTTTATTGATGAAGAAATTGGTAATAGTAAAATTAGTTCACTGAAGTTGATGCAATAAAATATTGTTGTCACATTTGTGGTCTTCAGTGTAGTTTTCTGTATAATAGGGGTGTACTTTGGTTTGAGTAAAGAATAGATTTGCTCTGACCAAAGATTTTACCTGACAAAAGTACAGGATGCTTTCTGAGGCATCCTAGTCACTTAAAACCCTGCCTTTGGTCTAATTAACTGGAGTCATCTTAGAGAGGAAAAAAATCCTTTTACTCCCCCCCCACACCCCCCCGCAGCTTAAAACCCTTCAGTGGTATTCCATGGCACTGAGAATGAAGTCCACGCCCTTGGCCGTGATGTGCAAGGCTGTATTCTTGCCCTGCCCGGCCTTGCTCAGATGTGCTGAGCCCCTTCTAGACTCTGGAATTTCCCACATGGCATTGCTTTCTACTGTTATTTTCTGTTCCTTCCCAGCACTCATTATAATATATAATCCTACCTGAATTTGTTTCCTTGTTTATTGTTTATCTCCTTCTTTAAAGTGTAAGCTTTATGAGAGCAGGAACCATGTTGTCCCAGTTTGCATACCTAGTGCTTGGCACATGGTAGCCTCTCAATAAGTAATTAATACATGAACTGTTTATTTCTGGTTTTATCTCCTCCCCTCACATTAATCAATAATTGCTTAATGTATCTGTCCTCCTCTTTTTAATTATGACACTTATCAAAGGTTTCTATAAGAACCGAGCAGAGGTATTTTTCTGGCAAATATTGCGTTACTATACGCTAGTTAATCCACAGGAAAAAAAAAATTGCTTAGCAAGGGGGAAGCTAAGGAAATGAATGGTTACTTGTCCAAGAAATTCATGGCCATAGTTTGGAAACATAGACTACATATGTAGTATGGTTACATTTGATAGACACGTTTTACATTCATAGGTCTTGGTAAAAATTTTATGAAGGTAGTGTTTTTAATTTCTGGTTTCTGAAACTTATTAATGAGGTATTTAGCAAATATTGTTTATCTTACATATGAAACAGTGTAGAATAAACAACCTAGAATGGTGTAGGTTTTTCTTAAGTTTACAATACTTTAAAAGTTATTTGTTATCATTTAGTGAATATTTGAGTGCCTTGTATGTTCCAGGAATTGTTCTATGTGCTGGAAATAAAACATTGGAAAAGGCAAACATAGTCCTATCACATTGTTTATGGTTAATAGGCAGGATTTGGTGTAGGTGTTGTAGGGGGAGACAGAGAAGAGTCAATGGCAATGACAACAGAGAATGAGAAGTGCTTTTCAAGAGGAATTACAGTATGTTCATGTATGCTCCAGAAATGTCAGTTCAAAGTATGAGACAGATAAGAAATCCTAGGAAAGAGAAAAAAGAGAGCTAAGGACTGATTTGTAGAAATTCCCCATAATTGGAATTGGGTGGAGGTAGAAGTACTTACAAAATATTAGAGGAATAGTTAAAGTAGGGGAAAAATAGAGTGCCAAAATTATAGAAACCATGTTTATGAGGGCTTCCACATGGTTCAAAGTGAACAGTGTTTCAAAGATTGCATAGGTTAAAGAGAGTATGAAAGGAAAAAAATATGATTTGGTGATGGGAAGAGTATTGATAAACTATAATTAATGGTTAAGCCATTTTCAGGATATCACTAATTCACCAGTGGATGGAAGAGAACCTCAAGTCTGATTTGGACTTAACATTTAAATATAGTAGTTAGATAGCATTGATAAACATTAAATGATGAGGAAGGGCCAACTTATTCTTTAATGTTAGATTTTGGTAATTAAATGTGGATTTACAATGTTCGTCCTCTCCCGGTGAATTGAGATATAGCAAGTTAGACATTTTAATGGTAACAGAGAAACTCTGTAAAATCTGTACACTTGAAATAAAAAAAAAAAAAAAAACCTTCTGGTCCAGTTCTTATCATTTTTAATTGAGTTGCCCATTTCTGATTAACTGTATCTGGTTTTTAGTTTTCTTTCAAATCTTCCATTAGCTTTGCAATTGCCTTTATTTGCTTGAGGAGATAGATTGCTTGTTACTTTAGAGTTGGAGCTGTATGAAGAGTCCCTGAGCCACCTTGTGGCTATACCTGGATATTATTCATTTCCCCGTGTCCTAAAAGAAACGGAGACCTCACTTCTAGTCTTGGTACCAGGCAGAGAAACAGTAACCTGGAAACAGCCCTCCCATTGGGGCAGTTGGTCTGCAAAGCAATATCTATACCTTAGTATATTTTCTTTTTTTAATTAGGTTTATAGAACAGTTATGCATAAAATACAGAATTCCCATATATATACCACCCTATTATTAACACCTTGCATTAGTGTGGTACATTTGTTCAAGTTTTTCAAAGAACATTTTTATAATGGTATTAACTATAGACCATGGTTTACACTAGGATTCACTATTTGTGTTGTTTTCATATTTAAAAAATATATTTATTCTAGAAACATATATACAACGTAAAATTTCCCTTGTTAACCACATTCAAATATATAATTTGGTGCCGTTAGTTACATTTACAGTGTTGTGTTGACTTCTCTACCATCCATTACCAGAATTTTTCCATCAACCCAGATAGAAGCTCTGTACAATTTAAGTATTAACTATCCATTCCCTCCTCCATCCCGGCTGCTGGTAACCTATATTCTAGTTTCTAACTCAAGGAGTTATCTTATTCTAATTATTTCCTATCAGTAAGAACATACAATATTGTCCTTTTGTGTCTGGCTTATTTTACACAACATGATGTCTTCAGGGTTCACCTGAATAATTATACATTTTCTTGTAACCTAATTAAGCCCTGTTATGCATGTTTTTCTTTAGGAGATTTAAAAAAATCGTATATTCCAAATAATCTTTTTGAATAGTAAGGACAGAATAGTCAATTTATTGCACAAAGTTTCAATCCGCATTATATTTGTAGATGTTCACATATATATTAGCATATTTTAGCAGTTTGGAAATTATATGTGTAATTCATGGTAAAATGAGACATCTGGTTTTGTTGTGGTAATTCTGTTATTTCACTACTTAAAGTTTGTAAAAAAAAAAATGCAGGTCTTTTTCTGTAATTGGTCTCTGACATTGTTCTGTTCTTATAAAATGTTTTTATGAAAAGTTTTGATAATTTGCTTTGCACTGTCATTCATTAATCTAAATTCAAATGTTTTTTTTTTATTCTTGTATTCTATGAGAAGTGAAAATAAATTAGTTCATCACCATTGTACTGGAAGGAGAGGAATAGATGCTTTGAAATATGACATCTTTTTCTTGCAATATTTTCATTCTCTTGTGGCGTTTGACTCTTCTCTTTTTTAATATTTTTTTTATTTTTATTTTTTAAGATACTTAGATTACATAAATGTTACATAAAAAATAAAGGGGATTCTCATAGACTCTTCTGCTCTTGAAGTCTTTAAATTTCCTAAGAAGGAATCCCATATGAAAATATAGGAAAGCACAAGGGAAGAAACAATGTATTAGCTTCAAGCTGTTTTCGTTTCATTTTAAGTTATTTACTATTTTTTTTAAGCTTATTCTTTTTTAAGATTTCTTTATTCTCTGCCCCCCCCCTCTTGTTTTGCGCTTACTGTCTGCTCTCTGTGTGTTCTTCTGTATCTGCTTGTCTTCTCTTTAGGCGGCACTGGGAACCGAGCCTGGGACCTTCTGGAATGGGAGAGAGGCACTCAATCTCTTGCACCACCTCAGTTCCCTGGTCTGCTGCGTCTCTTATTGTCTCTCCTCTGTCTCTTTTTGTTGCCTCATCTTGCTTCACCAGCTCTCCACTCAGGCCAGCACTCCGTGTGGGCCAGCACCCCTGCATGGGCCAGCACTCTGCGTGGGCCAGCTTGCCTTTCACCAGGAGGCCCCAGGAATTGAACCCTGGACCTCCTATATGGTAGACGGGAGCCCAGTCGCTTGAGCCACATCTGTTTCCCTAAGTTATTTACTTTAAATGGTCATTTTCTTTTATTGCATGTCTAGTATTAAAAATAAGATTTACTTGAGTTTTGGGGAATGATCTATTATTCTACCATTTGATGATGATTATATACCTATAAATTATGGTGATTTTTTTTGTCTTCTATGAATTTACAAATATCTTAAATTTCAGTCAGGGGGAAAAACTCACTTGCTTTGGTTTATCAGTAGTTAAGTACTAAGAATTTACCTTTACTTACTCAAGTCAGATAAGAGTCAATGTGTAAGCCAAATAATCTTTTATAGTGTGGGAATATATGTACTTAAATTTATTTATTCTCTTCTCATTCCCTCCCTTCATTCTTCTCCCAAATGTATAGAGACTTAAATGACCATTGACCTCCTAGCATTTCTGGTTAGTGAAAATTTTAGTAGAATATGACTGATTTTGCCAAACATTGAACTGCTATGAGTCTGTATCTTTAATTGCACTTGTGAATAGATGTGTTTTATTGAACTGATAGATTTTTCAGTCAGATATGTTGGCATAATGGTGAAGATATTTAGTGTTACTTGATAACTGAATAGAGCTCATGAAGGGATGTAGGCCATAGCCCTAATGTTCATTCATTTATTCACAAATATTTATTGAGCATCTGGTTTCTGGAGATAGAATGGTGAACAAGTGGACGAAATGTTTTCTCTCATGTAATTTACATTTTAGCGTGAGAATGGTAGATAATACAATATGAAAAATTAAGTACAGAAATAAGAAAACAATCTGAAAATGCTGAATACTAGGCAAAGAATTGAAATAAGGTGATATTACGAGTGATGAGAGATTATCAGGGAAGGCCTCTCTGAGAATTTGATATTTAAGCTAGATCTGAATGATGGAAAACAAGCAAGGCATACACAATGGCATGTGTATGTGGGTGGGTATATAAGAGACAGGCAGACAGATGGACACACAGAGAAGAATAGTTGTCCAAAGGGAAGGCAATTCAAAGGAAGGCCGTAGGATTAGGCTTGCCTTATTCAAGGGACTGAAGGAAAGTCATTGTCCTGGGGTACTGTGGGTAACCCAGAAATGGCATAGCGTATGTTGGACTAGTAAGCAGGAGCCACATGGTGAGGGCCTTGCCATGTCAATTTTATCCTAAAGGCTGAGAATTATTTAGCAGTCTGTACTTTCTTCTGTTGAAGTGTAAGTTTCCTAAGAATCAGGCCTATATCTTTTTAATATATATCCTTATAATGATGCTAGGTATTTAATAAGTAATGCCTAATTTACCCAGAGTTGTAGTGTTTTTTTTTGTTTGTTTGTTTTTTTTAATTTGTTTTCGTGTTGCAGTCCTCTATACTAATCTTTGTTTCCCAGTTCTCAACATTTTAACTATTTAATGGTAAAGTAATGGTGGCTTAATTTGAGATAAAAGAATGCCCTAAAATTAACCATGTATAAAGCTCAGTTGTTTCCATATGGTCTGTTTCTAGTAAAATAGTAATAGTGCATGTAGCCTAGTGAGACCTTTTTTGTTTGACCCATTGTGTGTGTGTGAGTGTTAGAGGGTTGGGTGGGGCACATAATCATTATTTTCCCTCTGCTGATGTAATGGAGAATTTGGTCCTCTAGGACATATTAGAAACAATGTATTTAATGCTCCCAATTTAATTTGCTAGTATCACAATTAATACAATTAAGGTCACTTGAAATGAAACTATTAACAAATTGAGTAATTTACTTTAACAATGTCAATGTGTTCTCACAATTACATTTTCTTTAATTAGTGTACAAGCTATTATTTAATTGCAAACTTTACTTAGAAAAATGTAATAATGCATTATTGACTTCTTATAAAAAAGAAAGAAACTTTTAATGGACTGAGTGATTTTGTGGAAGAGCTGATATATATAAAGTGAAAGCACAAAGCCAGAAAACAATGCTTGCAAGAATGTAAATGAGAAACAAGTACTTTTCTTGGTACTTAATAATACATATCCTAGTTATCATTGCATAGGTAGTATTAGAAACTTTTAATGATAGAGCGAGGAACACATCCTGACAAGTTATCATAGTACTCAGTTTCATCTAATTTTGGCTCACAACTGCAATAATTTCATTCTTCATCATCATAAGGAAGGGGAACAGGATGGTGGGAAATATAAAATGGTAGGAATCAAAAAGTTTTGATTATGCAGTGGACTTTTATTTTGCATTTTAATATGATTGTTTCTGACCCTGACCTAATAATTCACTTTAACAACCAATGGTAGAGCTCTCCAAAAGAGCTGGTGAACAAGCCTTTCTGCTCCTGTGGTCACTTATTCTACCTGGCTTACTTTGCAGAGATCAGAAGACCCTGTCAGGAATAAATGATTACTTTTCTATTTCTGTATATGTTCAGAGTAAGTGTAAGGAGATGAGTTATAAACCAAGTCATAATGAATAGATTTGCTATTCTCTGTAAATATGAGAGCAAGATTTACTATCAGTGGTGATTTTATGTGGAAGAGAGATAAATGCAATCTAGATAATTCAATGCTATAATTTTAAAAATTAGTTTGACAATCTCTTTGCCTAATTTGATCGATTTAAGTTTCTGTTGCTTTCATTTTCTTTCTGTTTTTCCACTTTGGTTAATGACAAAAATTCATAAAATTGGAAATAAAGAAGCAGGCAGAAGTGAAATCAGGCAATAAATAAATAAATAAATATTTAATTGTAAAATGCAAGAAGCTTAGCTAATCCACAGATCAAAAAATTAACTATTAATTCTCATTAGGAAAGAATTTCGTGGGAATGTATTGGGTTTTATTTATTCAACACTTGCGACTGTTTATGCAGCAGTCCGCCATTGATTTTCATTATGTATCCAAAATTCCGAGATCAGACTACCAGGTTGATGATTAGCCAAATGAGTAAGGAATTGGGTGATTTACTAGAAGAACAATGTCCTTAGCAGTAGTAGAAAATTTTATATAAGTCTTTAAATAGCATTTTGACTTTAGCATAGATAAACTACTACTTGGTTAGTTGCTACATATACTACAATAAACTGTTCTTCTTTGGTGCCTATTTGATTCTCATTTCTAAACTCTGTTTTTACAGTTTTAAAGTGATTCCTTAGCTGCTGTTATAGGATAATAGAAGAATGACCTGAATCTGATTATGTAGATACTTAATCTCTAAAATGTAATGTTTAAAAAAAAAGGACATTGATAGATTTGTTTTATCAAAGAAGACCAACTCTAAGAAGTTAATTGCTTTCTTCCAAGTCTTGCTATGTGGTCTTCATTCTTAGCTCTCCTATCTTGTAAGAAGTGTCTAAAACATTTTTTGAAATATCAGACTATTAAAGTATTTAATTCATCTCAGAGCTGAGGACTGTGATCCATTGCATGTCAGGGTTATAGCATTTCAGAAACACCTTCCCTAGCTATGATAGTTTGGGGCTTTTGTGGACCCTAGAAAAGATCATGTCCTTAGAGCTCATCTGTTCCCGTGGGTGGGAACCTATGGTAGGTGGGTCCTTCTGATTAGATCACTTCAGTTACAGGCCTTTGATTAGGTGACTTCAGTAAGGTGTGCCCCAGGGTGGGTCTTAATCCTCTTACTGGAGTCCTTTATAAAGAGGATGAATATGGAGAAAGCAGAGCTGCAGTGACAGAGAAAATCTCCCAGAAGCTGAGAGAGAAGGCCTGGAAGCCAGAAGCTTATTATATCAGAGGAAGCTGAGAGGGAGAAAGCCACAGGAGCAGAGATAAAGCCAGAGGAAACCAGAAGCCAAGACCTGGAGGAGAAGGGAGAGACAGCAGATTCCGACATTGTGCCCTGCCATGTGACAGGAGTCCAGGATCGCCAGCAGCTGGTCTTTGGGGAGAAAAGCATTGCCTGCTGAAGCCTTGATTTGGACATTTTTCTCAGCCTTGGGACTTTAAGCTTATAAATTAATAAATCCCCATTGTAAAAGCCAACCCATTTCTAGTATATTGCCTTGGCACCCTTTAGCTAACTAAAATACTAGCCTATAGAATAGTCATGTTTTCTTGGATTACTTGAGATTTTTCAGAAAGCGCTAAGTAAAAGGACTTCAATCCTGGTTTTTACAGTGAATTCTAGGGAATTTGTATGTTTCTCTCTTAAAATCAGTATGCCAGAATTCCTCTTCCATTGATTTTTTTACTTTTTCAACTTGAACCATATCTTTTCTCTTTATTCCTCTTAACAATTTATTTGAATAATAGAATAATCAATAGTAGAGATTCTTTAAATTACAAATTATTTAAAAATTACATTTACATTACTTTAAGAGGTTAATACATTAACCTCTGTGTTTACAAATCTTTCAATTAACCTAGTTTCAAACCTTTTTCGTTTATAATAGTTCTCTGTCTCATTCCTCGAATAGACTGATCTTCCTATAACCTGATCCTTTGGGTAGGTGGTCTTTCTAAATCATCAACTTTGTCTTTACCCTCTAATCCTTCACTTAACTATTCTTTGAATATTCTCATTTTATTTAGTGAGTGAAGCCTTTTTAGGTATGACCAATCCTTAGCATTAGATTAGAACTATTTTCATAATTATCTGAACATTGACTGAGCCATATTCTTGGGTTTTTTCTTTGATTTTGAACAGCCTGATTACACGCATACCTCGGAAATATTGCAGGTTTTGTTTCATACTGCTTCAGTAAAGCAACGTTGCGATAAAGTGAGTCATTCAAACTTTTTGGTTTCCCAGTGCATGTAAGAGTTATGTTTACACTATACTGTAACCTTGTAAATGTGCAGTAATATAATGTCTAAAAAAAATGTGCTTACCTTAATTAAACTTAATTGCTAAAAAATGCTAACCATCATCTGAGCTGTCAGCAAGTCATAATCCTTTTGCTGGTGGAGGGTCTTGCCTTGATGTTGATGGCTGCTGACTAATCAGGGTGGTGGTTGTTGAAGGTTGAGGTGGCTGTGGCGATTTCTTAACATAAGACAACAAATCTGAATCTTTTATTGCTGTTTAAACAGTGTTCACGGGTTCTTCAGTAGGAGTAGATTCCATCTCAAGAAACAGCTTTCTTTTCTTATCCATAAGCAGCAACTCCTTGTCCATTCACGTTTTATCATGAGATTGCAGCAATTCAGTCACATCTTTAGGCTTCACTTCTAATTCTAGTTCTCTTGCTGTTTCCACCACATTTGCAGTTACTTCCTCCACTGAAGTTTTGAACCCCTCAAATTCATCCATGAAGTGTTGGAATCAACTTCTTCCAAATTCCTGTGAACATTGATATTTTGACTTCCTCCCATGAATCACAAATGTTCTTAATGGTATCTAGAATAATCCTTTCCAGAAAAATTTCAATTTTCATGCCCAGATATATCAGGGGAATCACTATCTATGGCAGCTATATAGCCTTATGAAATGTATTTCTTAAATAAGAAGACTTGTAAGTTGAAATGACTTCTTGATCCATGGGCTGCAAAATGGATGTTGTGTTAGCAGTCATGAAAATAACATTCCTCTCATTGTACATCTCCATCAGGGCTCTTGGGTACCAGGTGCATTGTCAATGAACATAGTATTTTGAAAGGCATCTTTTCTTCTGAGCAGTAGTCCTCAACTTTGGGCTTAAAATATTCCAGTCACCCATGTTGTAAACAGATGTGCTGTCATTTAGGCTTTGTTGTTCCATTTATAGAGCATCGGCAGAGTAGATTTACCATAATTCTTAAGGTCCCTAGGGTTTTCAGGATGTAAATCAGAATTGGCTTCAACTTCAAGTCACCAGCTGCGTTAGCTCCTGACCAGAGAGTCAGCCTATCCTTTGAAGCTTTGCAGCCAGGCATTGACTTCTCTTCTCTAGAAGGCTGTTTCATCTACATTGAAATTCTGTTGTTTAGTGTAGTCACCTTAATCAGTTATCTTTACTAGATCTTCTAGATACGTGCTGCGGCTTCTACTGCAGTACTTGCTGCTTAATCTTGTACTTGTATGTTACTGGCTTCTTTACTTAAACCTTGTGAACCAACCTCTGCCAGCCTCAAACTTTTCGTTTGCAGCTCCCTCACCTCTCTCAGCCTTCATAGAATTGAGAGCGTTGGGTCCTTGCTCTGGGTTAGGCTTTGGCTTAAGGGAATGTTGTGACTGGTTTCATCTTCCATCCAAACTACTGAAACTTTCTCCATATGAACATTAAGGCTGTTTTGCTTTCTTATCATTTGCGCTTTCACTGGAGTAGCACTTTTCATTTCCTTCAAGAACTTTTCCTTTGCATTCACAACTTGGTTAGCTGTGGGATTTTCTGAAATGCCATTTATCACATTGAGGAAGTTCCCTTCCATTCCTAGTTTAAGGGTGTTTTTTGTTTGTTTGTTTGTTTTTAATCATGAATGGGTGTTAGATTATAGGTCTATTAAGATTTTCTATTTCTTCTAGTTTTCCTATTTTGTGTGTTTGTACAAATTTGTCAATGTCATCTAGGTTATCTAATTTGTTGGCATACAATTGTTCATAAACAACTGTATAAAATAAAAAAGATTTGTAATCTTTTTTATTTCTGTAAGGTTTGTGGTAAAGGCCCCACTATCACTTCTGATTTTAGTAATTTCTCCCTTATTCAGTCTAGCTATAGGTTCGGCAATTTTGCTCATCTTTTTTCAAAATCAACTTTTGGGTTCATTAGTTTTCTCCATTGTTTTTCTGTTCTCTATTTCATTTTCCACCACTCCAATCTTTGTTATTTCCTTCTATTTGCTATGAGTTTAGCTTCCTCTTTATCTGTTTCCTTATAGTGTAAAGTTAGATTATTGTCTTGGGATCTTTTTTTTTCCCCAAAAAATGAAATATTATCACATTTTGTGACTTCACACCTTTTTTTAAACATAAGATAATAGTCCTCAAACAACTATTTTAATGTAAAATTGACAAGGCTTAAAGATAACAGCATTTTCTTCTAGTGAGAAACACTTGCTGAGAAAAGAATTCCTGGACATACAATAATGATTCCACAGCAGATCTGATACTAGCAAAATCATTCTTTTTTTTTTTTAATTGAGACAAACACATAAAATATCTAACATGAAAAAATTAGTAGACCGAACTCTGTATGAAGCTCGTTACAGTATTCTCTTGCTCCTTTTTATCCCCAAATCTTGGAGTTTCTGATAAAATCCTAGTTTTGATGCCATGACTGCAAATAACTTTTTTGTGTGTTGAGGAAAGCTACCAACTTTAGATTGTTTTTTACATAGCCAAGGCTCAGAACTCCTAGAAGAAGATGCTGCTCTGTCTTTAAATCTTCACTGGCAAACTCTTGGAAGAAAAGTCCATAAAAATAATAATGATAATTGGCTTATGAAGTACAAAGTATAAAGATCTGTTTGAAACTAAAGAACACATTTATGGAGGAACAAAGACTGGGTATGAAAACACATTCTTGAAGCTGGAATACAAGTGATGAGGTTCATCCATACGTTCATCCTGGTCTCCAGGATGGTTCTTTTCTCACTGGCCCAACAGGCTTAACATATACCTCAGTTTCTCCTGGATAGTGAATTCACTGATGAACCAAAGCAGTCATTCTTTTGGGAACAACACACAGTGTGGAAAACGAGGATATATAAATTTTTTCTCTTCTAAAACTATTTGAGGCAACGTAAAGGAATGATCATCAGAAATGTACAAGTTTAACTTAGTTCCTGTGTTTATACTACAGTAGTTATAACTCTTGGAGTCTTTTTCTAGAGGATCTTTACATGGACAGAATTGTCATAGTGACCCCATGATTTCAACTTTGTGTTCTTATCAGATTGGTCCTCTGTTGCTTGATGAAAAATGGCAAAAATGAAAATTAATCACAGCTCTCTGGAATTTCATATTAAGTGTCAACATCTGGTCAAGGTTCAGAAAGTCTTAAAATAGTTTTTGTGTGTGTTTCCTTTTCCTTTGAGTTCCCTTGTGCTATTGTGTATGAATGTCCATAACCTGTCCACTGACATTGGGATTTACAGAATTTAACATTGTGGGGCTCTGTGCTGACATAGTCATTCCAGGGCGGGGAGGCGGGTCCTCCCTACATCTTCATGGCTGGGTGGTGGTGATGGCTTGACAAGTATGACTAAATTGGGAGTCCATGTCTTAATTGAGTAGGGTGTGGGGTTATCTGGGCATCTGTGTAACTTGCCTATGCCATACTCATTCCCGTAGAACCACCCTGAGAAATGTGGTCCTCTGGCATGCTCTGCAAATTTCCCCCTTGTTTGACGATTGCTTTACATGATGAAGGTTACGTGTAGTGTCATTGCCCATCCATGCCCATCTTCATGCCCATTCCACTCCTAGGTCCTACAGGCCAGATTCCATGTGTTGCTGAGCATCCAACACAAAGCTTCCCATGGGCTGACCTTCTAGACTATATATGCTTCTCCTTGGCTCACTACTCCATTTGACTGGTCAATCATGGGCTGTATTATGCTTCTTCTGGCCTTAATAAACCAGTTGTTTATTTGGAGAATTGCAAGTCCTGTGTCTTGTGCTGTTTCTTCTGCTCTTCGGAAGGGTACAGATATGTGAGATGCTAGAAGAGCCACGCTCTCATGATATTTGTTCCCTTTTTGGGGAAAATGCCTCTTTTCTTCTGGTGTTTTTTGTCTTTGTCTGGATCATCATCGTCACCTGTACCAGGTGAAGCTACATTGTTGTCTAAACCATCTCCTTGCTCCCTGCTATTGTCGCCACTCTGGGAAGAGTGACCCCCACTGGAGGGCCCCACGGTACCTGCTGATTGGGTTGAGGTTGCATCATCATGATCTCGCCAAGATGAAGGGTTATGGTCCATGAGATTTGTGGAGGGACTGGAAAGTTCTTTGTGGTCTGATTTGGAGCTGCAGTCTCATTCATCAATAACAAGGTGGATTGGGCATTTTCCCTTTCAAACAGCTAATATAATGGTAGCAGAAGTTATTACACAGTTCATGGACCCTTTCTAACTCCAAAAGAGGAAACCTTAGTACTTGTGTTGCTTGAATCATCAAATTGTCCAGCACTGGATTTGAGGGGAAAAGTGGCCTTTCAGTGTGAACCTGCTTGTCCAAGACCACGATGTCCTCGTTGAAGGAGTCAGAGGAGCAGACATCTCTGCTAGCCACTCCAGATTCCCAGGCAGTGCAGGTGTCCGGCTTGCACTTCTCAATGACCAGAGCTAACAGAGGAGACAACGGGTGCCCATAGATCACGTCCTTGTTCTGCTTCAAGGCATCATTGGCAGTGGATCCCATGCTGTTTGACATAACATTGGGGTGTGGGGTGTGTGCTTTGTAGTGCTGCATGGCATGGAGCAGTGGCCTGTGGTTCAGGTGGTGAACTGGAGGGATTGGGCATGGTGCATGAGGTCTCCGTATATG
>JAQZBX010062334.1:0-16915 GCA_029593785.1 Cabassous unicinctus
TAAACCAACAAATTAGATAACCTAGATAAATGGATGAATTCTTAGAAACACACAAAATACCTACACTGACTACAGAAGAATAGAAGATCTCAACAGACCAATAACAAGTAAATAGATTGAATTAGTAATCAAAAACCTCCCAATAAAAGCCCAGGACCATATGGCTTCACTGGAGAATTTTAACAAACATTCCAAGAAGAATTAACAACAATATTGCTCAAACTCTTCCAAATTTTTGAAGAGAAGGTAACACTTCCCAACTCATCCTATGAGACCAATATCTCTCTAATACCAAAGCCAAAAAAATATACAAGAAAATTACAGACCATATCCCTTATGAATATAGATGCAAAAATCCTCAACAAAGTACTAGCAAACCAAATCCAACAGCACATTAAAAGAATTATACACCATGATCAAGTGGGATTTATCCCAGGCGTGCAAGGATGGTTCAACAAAAGAATATCAATCAATGTAATATACCACATTAAAAGAATAAAGGAAAAAAACACATCATTATCTCAATTGGTGCAGAAAAGGCATTTCACAAAATCCAGCACCTCTTCTTGATGAAAATACTTTAAAAACTAGGACTAGAATAAAACTTCCTCAACATGATAAAGGGCATATATGAAAAACCCACAGCTAACATCATACTCAATGGTGAAAGCCTGACAGCTTTCCCTCTAAGATTGGGAACAAGACAATGATGTCCACTGTCAACTACCATTAATCAACATTGTACTGGAAGTTCTAGCCAGAGAAATTAAGCAAGAAAAAGTCATCCAAATTAGAAAGGAAGAAGTAAAACTTTCCCTATTTGGAGATCACGTGATCCAATATATAGAAAATTCCTAAAAATTCATAACAAAGCTACTAGAGCTAATAAACAAATTCAGCAAAGTAGCAGGGTACAAGATCAACACGCAAAAATTGGTAGTGTTTCTATGCACTAGTAATGAACAATTAAGAAAAGAGGAAAATAAGAAAAAAATCCATTTACAATAGAAGCTGAAAGAATAAAATGTTTAGAGATAAATTTAACCAAGGATGTAAAGAATTTTTACATGGAAAACTATAAAATATTACTAAAAGAAATCAAGGAAGACCTAAGTAAATTGGAAGGACATACCATGCTAATGGATAGGAAGACTAAACATTGCCAAGATGTCAATTCCACCCAAAGCAATCCCAATCAAAATCCCAACAGCTTTCTTTGCAGCAATGGAAAAGCCAATACTCAAATTCATATGGAATGGTAAGGGGCACCAAATAGCTAAAACTACTGTGGCAATTTGAGATTATATTGGTGCTGGCCACATCCAATTCACAGGGTAAGTCAGGGTCCACCCTCTCAGTGTTTGAGCCTGTGTTATTGCCCTCTTTGCTTCTTCAAAAACAGCTTGCTAGGGGTCCTCCCATTCCCATGTATGACCTTTTCTGATTAGTATATACAATGGTTTCAATATTGGAACTAAATAAGGGATGAATGATCTCTAGTACCCCAACAATCCCAGAAAGGCCATTAATTGTTTTGGAGTTTGTGGTGTGGGAAAACATTGCACTTTATCGATTACAGCAGAGGATATAGCATTTGTCTTACCTGACTATGGCAGTTTGAGATTATTTTTATGAATCCTCAAAAAGAGAAAGATTATGTTTGTAAACTAATCTATTCCTCTGGGTGTGAAACCCTTTGACTGCATAAAATTCAGCTGAGGTGTCTTTGATTAGATTACTTGTTAAGATTAGGGCTTTTGATTTGACTATGTCAGTGGGCATGGCTCAGATTAAGTACCCACCCCTTTGCTGGGGCTGATATAAACAGACACTCACACAGACAGACAGACACTCAAGAAGAGATAGCTCTGCAATTTTTTATGCTGCCATGCAACAGAAAGGAAAAGGTTCAAACAGCTGAGTTCCAGAGAGAGATGAACTATTTTGCCTGATAGCTTACAGCTAAAATTGGGTAGACAGCAGACCAGTGAAGACTGATACAGAAGGTCCAGAAAGAAACATGCCCTATGGGGAGAGAAAGGACTATAGGATCACTTAAGCAGGAAGCCTCAAGAGTCTGGGCCCATGGAAAACAAGAGGAAGAGGAAGCCTGGAGGAGAAGGAGAGACCAGGCAAAGATCACCTACCATCTTGCTTCAACACATGACAGCTAACTTTAGTGAGAAATCATTTCTTATGGTGCCTTGAGTTGGAGTTCCCATGGCCTTGGAACTGTAAGCTTTTACCCCAAATATATACCCTTTATAAAAGCCAACAGATTTCTGGTACTTTGCATCAGCACCCCTTTGGCAGCCTAATACAACTACCTTGAAAAAGAAGAACAAAGTTGGAGGACTCACACTTCCAATTTTAAAACTTATTACAAACGTACAGTAATCAAAACAGTATGGTACTTGAACAATGACAGACATATAGACCAGTGGAATAGAATTAAGAGTTCAGAGACAAACCCTCACAACTATGGTCAACTGATTTTTGACCAGGGTGGCAAGTCCACTCAATGGGGAAAGAATAGTCTCTTCAACATATGGTGCTGGAAAAACTGGATATCCATATGCAAAATAATGGAGGTGGAACCCTCCCTCATACCATACACAAAAACTAACTCAAAATGGATCAAAGGCCTAAATATAAGAACTAAAACCATAAAACTCCTTGAAAAATACATAGGGAAACATCATCAGGACTTGTATTAGGCAACAGATTCTTAGACTATACCAAAAGCATGAGGAACAAAAGAAAATATAGATAAATTAGACTTCACAAAAATTAAAAACTTTTGTGCATCAAAGTACATTATCAATAAAGTGAAAAGACAGCCAGTTGAATGGGAGAAAATATTTGGAAACATGTATCTGATAAGGATTTAATATCCAGAATATATTAAATCCAAAATGTTGCTGAGTTTACAACTCAACAACAAAAAGACAAATAACCCAATTAAGACTTGAATAGATATTTCTCCAAAGAAGATATACAAATGGCCAATAAGCACATGAAAAGATGCTTAATATCATTAGCCATGAGGGAAATGCAAATTAAAACTACAATGAGTTACCACTTCACACTCAAAAAGTTGGCTATTTTTTTTTTTTATTTTTAACATAAAATAAGTGTTTGAGAGGATGCAGAGAAATTGGAACTCTAGTGCATTGTTGATAGGAATGTGAAACAATGCAGCCACTGTGGAAAACACAGATCATTAAGTATAGAAGTTGCATATGACCCAGCAATAGCACTCCTAGGGATATACCCAAAAGAATTGAAAACAGGGACTCAAATAGATATTTGCACACGGATGTTCATAGGAGCATTATTCACACTTGCCCAAAGGTGGGAGCTACCCAAATGTCCATCAACATACAAGTCAATAAATAAAATGTGGTAGATACATACAATGAAGTATTATTTGGTTGTAAAAAGAAATGAGTTCTGATACATGCAACAACATGGATGAACCTTGCAGACATCATGTTGAGGGAAATAAGCCAGACATAAAAGAACAAATATTGTATGATCCCACTTAAATTCATAGAGTTATATACTAGAATACAGGTTACCAGGGGCAGAGGTAAGGATGGGGGATGGGGAATGGGGAAGCAATGCTTAGTTGGGACACATTTTCAGTTTGGGAAAAGTTTTGGTAATGGATGGAGGTAATGGTAGCCCAACACTGTGAATGTAATTTCTATTTTAAGAGTTATTCATTTATTTATCCTCCCCTCTCACTATCTGCTCTCTGTGTGTTCTTCTGTGTCTGCTTGTCTTCTCTTTAGGTGGCACCAGGAACCGATCCTGGTACCTTCCAGAGTGGAGAGAGGCTGTTCAATCTCTTGTGCCACCTCAGCTCCCTGATTTGCTGTGTCTCTCATTGTCTCTCTTCTATGTCTCTTTTTATTGCATCATCTTGCCACTCCAGCTCTCCTGCGTGGGCCAGCACTCTGCGCAGGCCAGCATCCCAGGTAGGCCAGCTCTCTGCTCAGGCCAGCTCGCTGCTCAGGCCAGCTTGCTTTTCACCAGGAGGCCCAGGAATCGAACCCTGGACCTCCTATATACTAGATGGGAGCCCAATCACTTGAGCCCCATCTGCTTCCCTGTGAATGTAATTAACACCACTGAATTTTATTCTTGAAAGTGATTAAAATGGGAAGTTTTAAGTTGAATATATGATACCACAATAAAAATTTTAAAAGCATAGAATTATATAACATAAAGAGTGAATCCTAATGTAAACTACAGGCTACACTTAATAATATAATTACAATAATATTGGTTCATCAATTGTAACAAAGTTACAACACTAATGCAAAATGCTTTAATAATAGGGATAGCTTTGGGGTCAGGATAAGGCATACCTCACTTTATTGCCCTTCACAAGTATTGTGATTTTTTACAAATTGAAAGTTTGTGGTAACCCTGCACCTAGCAAGTTTATTGGCATCATTTTTCTAATAGTATGTGCTCACTTCATGTCTCTGTGTCACATTTTGGTAATTCTCATAATATTTCAAACTTTTTCATTATTATTCTTTCTATCTTTAGTTATCTTTAATGTTGCTATTGTAATTGTTTTGGAGTGCTACGAACCACACCCATATTAGACAGTGAACTTCATCCATAAATGTGTATGTTCTCACTGTTCCACCAACCTGCCATTCCCCCATCTATCTCCCTCTCCTTGGACTTCTCTATTCCCTGAGACACAACAATATTGAAATTAGGCCAATTAATAACCCCACAATGGCCTCTAAGTCTTCAAGTGAAAGGAAGAATCACACATCTCTCACTTTAAATCAAAAGCTAAAAATTATTAAGCTTAATGAGGAAGGCATGTTAAAAGCCAAGACAGGCCAAAAGCCAGACCTCTTGAGCCAAACAGTTATCCAAATTTTGAATGCAAAGGAGAATTTCTTGAAGGAAATTAAAAGTGCCACACGAGTGAACACACAAATGATAAGAAAGCAAAACAGCCTTATTGCCAATGTGGAGAAAATTTTAGTGGTTTGGATAGAAGAGCAAAGCAGACACAACATTGCCTTAAGCCAAGGGCTAATCCAGAGCAAGACCCCAACGCTCTTCCATTCTAGGAAGCCTGAGAGAGATGAGTAAGCTGCAGAAGAAAAGTTTGAAGCTAGCAGAAATTGGTACATGAGGTTTAAGGAAAGAAACCATCTCCATAATATAAAAGTACAACGTGAAGCAGCAAGTGCTGTTGTAGAGGCTGCAGCAAGTTATCCAGAAGATCTAGCTAAAATCATTGTTGAAGGTGGCTACACTAAACAACGAATTTTCAATGTAGATGAAGCAGTCTTCTATTGGAAGAAGATGCCATCTAGGACTTTCATAGCTAGAGATGAAAAGTCAATGCCTGGCTTCAAAGCTTCAAAGGACAACTGACTCTCTTGTTAGAGGAACTAGTACAGCTGGTGCATTTAAGTTGAAGTCAATGCTCATTTACCATTCTGAAAACCCCAGAGTCCTTAAGAATTATGTTAAATCAGCTCTACCTTATGCTCTGTAAATGGAACAACAAAGCCTAGATGACAGGACATCTATTTACAACATGGTTTGCTGGATATTTTAAGACCTATTGCTCAACAGATTCCTTTCAAAATATGACTGCTCGTCATATTTTGACAATGCACCTGGTCAGTCACCCAAGCGCTCTGCTGGAGATGTACAACGAGATTAATGTTGTTTTCATGCCTGCTAACACAACATCCACTCTGCAGCCCATGGATCAAGGAGTCATTTTGACTTTCAAGTCTTATCATTTAATAAATACATTTCATAAGGTTATGGGCTATAGCTGCCATAGGTAGTGATTCCTCTGATGGATCTGGACAAAGTCCATTGGAAGCCCTCTGGAAAAGATTCACCATTCTAGAAGCCATTAAGAACATTTGTGATTCATGAGAGGAGGTCAAACTATCAATACTCACAGGAGTTTGGAAGAAGTTGATTCCAAACCTCATGGATGACTTTGAAGGGTTCAAGACTTCAGTGGAGGAAATAACTGCAGATGTGGTGGAAATAGAGAACTAGAATTAGAAGTAGAGCCTAAAGATGTGACTGAATTATTACAATCTCATGACAAAATATGAATGGATGAGGAGTTGCTTCTTATGGATGAACAAAGAAAGTGATTTCTTGAGATGGAATCTACTCCTGGTGAAGATGCTGTGAACATTGTTGAAACGACAAAAAGGATTTAGAGTATTACATCAACATAGTTGATAAAGTGGTAGCGGCAGGGTTTGAAAGAATCAACTCCAATTCTGAAAGTTCTACTGTAGGTAAAATACTATCAAACAGCATTGCATGCTACAGAGAAATCTTTCATGAAAAGAAGAGTCAATCAATGTGGCATACTTCACTGTTGTCTTATTTTAAGAAATGGTCACAGCCATCTCAACCTTCAGCAACCACCATCCGTATCAGTCAGCAGCCATCAATATCGAGCAAGATCCCCCACCAGTAAAAAGATTACAACTTGCTGAAGGTCAGGTTATGGTTAACATTTTTAGCAATATAGTATTTTTAAATTAAGGTATGTACATTGATTTTTAGACATAATGCTACTGCACACTTAATAGACTACAGTATAGTGTAAACATAACTTTAATATGCACTGGGGAACAAAAAAATTTATGTGACATGCTTCATTGAGATATTTGCTTTATTGGATGAAACCAAACATACAATATCTGCAAGTTATGCCTGTTTATGGGATCTCTGTACTTTCTACATGATTTTTTTGTAAATCTACAACTGCTCTAATTTTTTAAAAAAGGTCAATTTAAAAATAAAAAATAAAAATACTATGAGGAAAGGAATACAGTATAATTTCCTCTGAATAACCCTGCCCATAGCATTCTTGGACACATCTAAGTTTGTACATACAACAATTAATTTTGGCATTTCTTGACTCAAAATGAACCAATGAAAAAGCGTATCTATGAACCTGGTATGGGTGAAAACATGTTAATTGTCACCTATTCAAGAATTGTTTTCTTATTTTCCTCAAGAGATTACAAAGTTTGTGTTCCAGCTCTCATTACATCTCAGCAACCCTGTATTTTAGGAGATGAGTATTACAAAATCCTGGCACAACCAACTTCAAAGTATCATGTGGGTCCCTTTGCTATGCAGGATTTTGTTAAACTGAGAATTGCTCCCATTCATGGGTCATTGGCTGTGGCCTGCAACACCTTCTGTTATTTAGATACATTTTTCCTTATAATTGGACTTGCTATAATGGGTTTGGATGACAATGGGGTATATATCTGTGGACTCTTCTCCAGAAAAACAAATAAACAAGGAAGGACAATCCAAATCCATCTATTCAAGCATCAACATGTAATACACACACACACATTGCCTTAAATAGATTTTACAAAATTCAGTCATTCATTCACATTATGCCTTTATTATGTTTTCCATTTCCACATACCTCTGATACTATTACTTACCTTTATCCTTAAACTGAATCATATTTTTATATAAATAAATTCATTTGTAAAGAATACTTTATCACTTCTGTAAATGGAAAACTAGTTTCACTTGTCAAAAGAGAAGTTAAATGTAAAATAAATGTGAGGTAAAGAGAAACAAGTTATCACACTCAATCTAGATCAGTGGTTCTTAACCTTTTTTGTTCCATGGACTCCTTTGCCAGTCAGGTGGAAGGAATACTGCTGTAATTTATTTATTGCATACATTCATAAGTGAAGGAAATGCTAGATTTCAGTTAAAGGTCAGTGAAAATAAAGATAATAAGTTGATTTTTTTTTTTTCAATTCAAGCTCACAGACCCCTGAAATCTTTCCGTGGATCCCCCATGGACCCCTGGTTAAGAACCCCTGATCTAGATTCTAATGCCTGCCAAAGCTCCGAGTCCAAGTGAAACCTCTTCTCTCTGTCAAAAGATAGACTTGTGTTTCTTGTTAAAAACCTACTAGGGGGAAGCGGCTGTGGCTCAATTGGTTGGGCTCCCATTTACCATATGGGAGGCCCTGGGTTCGATTCCCAGGGCCTCCTGGTGAAGGCAAGGCAGCCTGTGCAGCGCGGTGAGCTGACGCAGCAAGATGACACAACAAAGGGAGACAAGCAGACACAGAAAAACACAAAGCAAATGGACACAGTGAGCACAAGCAGCAAGAGGGGGATAAATAAATAAATCTTAAAAAAAAAAAAAAACCTACTGGGGGAAGTGGATATGATTCAACCAGTTGAATGCCCATCTCCCACATGGGAGGTCCCAGATTTGGGTTCCGGTGCCTCCTAAAAGTAAATGAGAAGACACCACCCCCACCACAACGCGCAGATGCCACAAGCCAGCAGACGCAGCAGCCGGCAGGGAGCGGATACAGCTCAGCCCATTGGGCACTCACCTCTCATGTGGGAGGTCCCGGGTTCGGATCCCGGTGCCTCCTGGAGAAGGCAAGCAAACAATGAGCAGACAGAGAGAACCACCTGGTGGGTGGGTGGGTGGGAGAGGGTAAATAAAGAAAAATAAAGTAAACAAATAAGTCTTTTTAAAAAAAACAACCATATTTAAAAAAAAAACCTACCAGGATCAAACTGAGTTTTTCCATGATGTCACCAGAAGGCATGAGAGATTAGAAAAGGAAATGACTTTCTTAATAGTGATTCCATTTTGTTTTAAGGCTGGATAGGTACCACTTAGAACCATCTCCTGTTTCATTAGTATCCCAAATTTGGGGAAACAATGGTATAGATCTGTGGTTCTCAAACTGCAGTGTGAATCAGAATCACCTGGAGAGCCTGTTAAAACACAGAAGGCTGGACCTCATCCCCAGAGTCTCTGATTCAGTAGACACAGCCCAAGAATTTATATTTCTAATGAATTCCAAGATGACGCTGACGCTGTGGGTCCAAGGACCACACTTTGAGAACCACTGCATACATAAATCCTCTACATCTTTTGAAACCCTGTTTAGATGAGCCCTTCCTTATCCATGAAGGCTTCTCTATCCTCTCTGCAAACAATAAAATTCTAAACTAGTCCTTTATTGTCCATCCTACTGATTCCCAATCTTTTCACCCAAATGAAACTTTTAATCATTCTCCCACCACAAATACCATGCTTTGAAACACTGTTTTTGTCTACCAAACAAAGCACATTTATCAAGTAATAATTAATTCATTTTCTCATGTTTTATTAATCAAAGACAAGGGTAACTGCCAATCAGAGCTTCTAGTCAGCATGGGGTAATTGGTGTTTCTATACTGAATTGATATAATTCTAGCCCAGAGCAAAGAAACCTGATGTTTTAGTTTAATTAGCCTGTGCATCTAATCTCCTGTAAGTATGAGTTCTTTTGGTTAGTGCTTTTGAAGTACTAAAAATAGCCCTCCCCATTCCTTACTGTTATTTAAGACCCTTGGGAGCCTGGGAAGCTCAGATTGGAATGACCTGGTATCTATCACTCATTTGGTAATTAATTGCTGATTGTCTGGTTATTTCTTCTATTGTTGTGCCTTAAGATCAGGAAGGAGCTGCATATGACACTTCTTTTGTAAGCTGTACAGTACCTTGCTCAGGGCATTAGAATTAGCAACTGCCAAAACAAACAAAAACTATTGATTTCATTTTTAAATTTTACTATACTAAAATTGTATCCAGAGCAGAGCAACACAATAAAACAATATTTTCAGCTAAACAAACCTATATTGTAAATAGGAGAGTTAAACTCAAAAGTTACCCTTTGAGGGAGAAAAATCAGTTGAAAAAACATTTGCCTTTCCAGGGTTGGTAAAAAGTCTTGAAAATAACCATTTGCCTAGATGAGCTCACAAAGATATGATTCCATTTGATTGCATTAACTGGTACTTCCTGGAAGACTGGAAGTGGGGTGGGGGGATGTTTGAAGTGAGTCTAACTTAATCACAAACTGAGGATTTGGAGTAAGTCAGACCTGAACCAGATAGAAATATCTCTGCCTTCCTCAAGAGTAGGTGACTCCTTTTTCCAAAGTTCTGCTCAAAATTCCTCTCTTCCTAGAAGCCATCCCTGACTACCAACCCCCACCCCCAACCTGATTCTGATGACATTTTTACTCTGGAAATCCCTTAGCAATAGGGACTCTCTTTTCATATGTGTGTGCTTGAGAAGACACTCTCCCCTCCAAGAAATAGCTCTGCCACCCACCTGTGATTCAAACTTGACCATTATACATTAATGTCTTTATTTAATGACCTCGCTTATGCCAGGCATCTTCTTTCAAAATACCCAATACCACTAAGCTGTTATCCATCAATAATCCATCAATAATCTTTCCTGCCCTTCACTGATGGATGGATGCTCAAATATTATTACTAACACTGCCTTGAATAGTTCAACCAAGGAAATTCAAAGGAAATCTTTTGACTACCGATGACTCTGGCAAAGATGCAAAAAGTGAGGTTTTAGGTTGTTGTTTTACTGGTTCCAAAGACTTATTAGATTTAGCTAATTATATAGCTTATCAAAGTAAAAGATCTTATGGGTGCCATGTGATGGCCTATCCTATCATTCATGCCTGATAGAATAACATGGTTAAAATCCAAGGAGCTCTCCTCTAATGAAGTTCCTGCTCTGATCCGTTGCTACAGCAACTTAAGGCTGAAGTCCAAGATGACAGAAAATATATTAAATATATAGCAAATCCATTTTCTCCCTTCTTTAGTGACCTCAGAGCCAAAACTGTGTTGGAAAGCATACAAGTTTTGAAGGAGTGTTGTGCCTGTTATTTTTTTTTTTTTTTTCATCCTTCAACATGGAAACCAACCATATTTATAATATGTAGCATGATACCATCCATATAACGGACATTTGAAAAATATTTGAGGGGATTTGCTATACTTGGTGGGTTGACCACTCACATTTATTTCCTCTCCTATGACACCACTAAAATGACAGTAAAGAGGAAAAAAGGAATTCACTCACACAGATAAAGAAAATGGAAAAAGAGACCAGAGTGGGCAAGAGATTTCCACTTCTCTTTAAAAGATGGAAAGCAGATCGAGGAATGGCAACCATTTTAGCAGAGCAAATAGACTAAATTGGCTGCAGAGGAGGATTACAGATGAGAAGCAAAATGATTTGCCACACAGAAGCTCTGAAAGATTCAGGGCTTTGTGCATGGATGAAAGTCAGGGAGGAAAACATTCTCTGCCCAACAGCCAAGGAGTTGCTCCTCACCCAGGCAGGAGAATATAGGCTTGTTCCCTGGGGATCTCAACTACAGTTAACCCGGCATGGAGAGAACAGCAGTGAGGTGAGAGCACAAAATGGGGAGAGCCAGTAAGAGTACATACTGAACAACAGTAGGACCCCCATTTCCCTTCTTTACCTTGCTCCCTAAAAATCAGGCAACCATGTGTTCTTCTCCTAAACAGAAGATGAGAGGATTCTTCTCATAAAAATGAACTACCCCAGGGGAAAAAAAAAATAGGTAGTTACAGTTGGGGTTCCCCTATAAAAATAGTAAGTTCCCCATGAAAAGCTCAACAGTGAAGGCCTCATATGATAAGCTCTGCCTTATAATTAGGTTCTGCCTTACTTTAAAATATGAAATCATAACCAAGTATCACCAAACATTTGAGAAGTCTCCTCATGAGAGACCAAAACAAACAAACAAACAAACCAGGAAGATATAGAGATGATGCCAGGAACAGAAAAGGTTCAAATAAAGCTACAATTAATACCTCCAGAGAGTTAAAAGAAGACTGTGCATCCATCAGTTAAAAATAAATAAATAAATAAATAAATAAATAAATAAATAAATAAAAGGAGCCCTTGGAAATTAAAAATGATAGCCAATATTAAAAAGTTAATATACGGGTTAGGAGTAATAAAAGGAAAAATGATGGGAAATGATGGACTATAAAGACTTAGAGACTCTATTGAATTCAACATCCAACTAAGAAAACAGAGGAGGAGATCATCAAAGAAGTAATTTAAGAAACATTTTCCTGAAACTGAAGGACATGAATCTCCAATTGAAAGCACGATGAATGGAAAAAAGACCCATGCCAAATTTCAGAACACCAGAGATACAACAAAGAACCTAAAAGTTTCCAGAAAGATGTCACATACAAATAAATAGGATTAAAATGCAATTAGAGGGAAGCAGATGTGGCTCAAGCGATTGAGCTCCCACCTACCACATGGGAGGTCCCAGGTTCGGTTCCTGGTGCCTCCTAAAGAAGACAAGCAAGACAACCAGTTGACGCGACAGGCTGGCATGGCGAGCTGACACAACAAGATGATGCAACAAGAGACACAAGGAGGAAAACATAATGAAAGCCACACAACAAAGCAGGGAGCAGAGATGGCTTAAGCGATTAAGTGCCTCCCTGCCACATGGGAGGTCCGGGGTTCTTTCTTAGAATACTACAGAAGAATATGTGTCACCAAACAAGAAAGTATCCAAGACATAGGACCCAGGAAATGGAGTTCCAACATAGGAACAAAGTTTAAAAACTCCCAGAAACTAGGCGAAAGGCCTAAAGAAAAACCAGTCTACTGGAGCAGGAGGGTTCCAACGAAGAAATCTCTGGGTAGAGTATTCTATAAATTTGAGCATGGAAAAGTATTTACAGGCACATTAAAGTTCTAGTGGGAAAAAAGGACAGATAAATAAGAAATATTGCAAATTTTAAAAAAAAAGGAGAAAGAAAAGAAAAGAAAAAAACATTGACTCCAGGAAAACCAAAAAGTTATATACAAGGAAAGAAATACAATCACAATACTCTTTTTGGCTATGTAATAAACAATAAAAAAATTACATAATCATAATTTTATAAACAATAATTATTGATTTAACTAAAAAGTATGATTTGATTATGGCAGTTTTCAGAAAAGGGTAGGAAGCAAGCAACAGACAGAAATCTTTATATCAGATAACAGCAAATCAATAGCTGATTTCTAAAACTGATGAATCAAGAAATAGCTATATAGGTATTTTATTTTTATATGTAGCAATAAATACCTTGGCAGTTGCAATTAAAACTTTTGGGAAAACGATGGTCTGAAGAGTCATTGATTTAGATACTTTTTATGGAAACGTGGATTCATTCTCCACCAGGTTCCCAGAGTCAGTATTGAAGCAAAATAGTTAAGAGTACAGGTTATGGATTCAGACTGCCCAAGTGCACAGCTTGACTCTGCCACTTCTTACTACCAGGGTGAATTTGGGCAGGTTAATGTACCACCCTGCCTCAGTTTTCCCACATGTAAAATAGGAAACATAAAAATACCTATCTAATAAGATTTTTGGTTAAATTAAATGAGATAATTCATGTAAAACATCGTGTGTGATACATTCATAAAGAATTAGTGATTATTATTACCTTCTATTATGGTTCTATCAGTATATTCTACCCTGACACCTTTAAATATCTTTCCAGAAAGATTGCTATGAGAGAATTACAGGTGAAAGAACAAGCAACTAGAATTCAACCCTTGCTGCCCTCAAGTTATAAATAACTAGATCCTAAATGCAAATCTACTGAAGTAGATTTCCTTTCTATTTTTGTGGGGGGGGCAAGAGCTGAACATAATTGTGGTTAATAGTATAAAGAGTAGTAGTTAATAGCAGGAGCCTTATGTCAGACCAACATGGGTCAAATTCCAGCTTTCCAGCTGTCTAGTTCCCTAAGACTGCCATAACAAAGTACCACAAACTGGGTGGCTTTTTGCTAAAGGCTGCTAAGGCAAAATACCAGTTATGTGTTGCCTTTTATACTGGGAATTTATTAGGTTAAAAGATTATAGTTCTGAAGCTGTGAGAGTGTCCAAATCAAGGCATCATCAAGATATGCTGTCTCACCAGGTTGCAGCTATGGGCAATCAGGCACATGGCAGCACCATCTAAAGAGGCTTTCTCTCCAAGCTCAGCTGTGAGCCATCAAGCACACAGCAGGGCAAAATGCCAGTATGGTCATCTCTCCCCTCTCCTCTGGGCCTTGTGTCTTCAGCTCTGGGCTGCTCCGTGGGCCTAGCCTTTTGTGTGCCTCTTCCCATGTCTCTGTGCTCTGCTAATTCCAGCCTCTGGCCACCGGGACCTCTCCTTCTGTCTCTGAGGCTTTTTGCTGTGAGTCTCTATTTTCAGTCCTCTGTTTATATTTGGCAAGTGGGCCAAGACGTACCCTGGGTCATGCCTCACTGAAGCAATTCAATCAAAGGCCCCCCAACTGAATCCAATCCAATCAAAGGGCCCCACACCCACAGGAATGGATTAGCTCCAAGAACATAATCCTTTCTGGGATCCACAGAAAGCTTCAAACTGTCACAGTGGCTTAAAGCAACAAAAATGTATTGTACAGGCCATTATACATCCTGCCATAACCTACAGAGTTGAGTGGGAGAGAGTGTAAACTACAATGTAAACTATAATCCATGCTTAGTGGCAATGCTCCAAAATGTGTTCATCAATTGCAATGAATGTACCACACTAATGAAAGAAGTTGTTAATGTGGGGAAAAGTGGGAGGTGTGGGGAGTGGAGCATATGGGAAACCCTTATATTTTTTTATGTGACATTTTATGTAATCTAAGTATCTTTTAAACATAAATAAAAAAATATATTTTTAAAAAATGTATTGTCTCACAGTTCTAGAGACTAGACGTCTAAATTCAAAGAGGTGGCAGGGTCGCTCTCCCTCTGAAACCTTCCTTGCCTCTTCCTAGCTTCTGGTGGTTTGTCAGCAATCCTTTCTGTTCCTTAACTTGAACCTCTGCCTCAATCATCACTTGGCCTTCTCCCCTCATGTGTCAGTCTGTCTCTTCTGCCCTTCTCATAAGGACACCCATCACACTGCATTAGGGCCCACCCCAATACACTCTGGCCTCATCTTAACTAATAACATCTTCAAAGACCTTATTTCCAAATTAGGGTGCATTCACAGAACTGGATGTTAGAATTTAACCATGTCTTTTTGGGGGACACAATTCAACATACAACAGTATGCTCTCTGGGTCCTAAAAAGTCATGTCATTCCCATGTGCAAAATATATTCACCTCATCCCCAAATCCCCCAAAATCTTAACCCATTATCAACTCTAAGTAAAAAATCTAATCTTCTAAATCATCAAAATTAGTTATGAATGTGACTCAGTATGACCCATCTGGCGCCAAAATTGCCCTCCATCTGTAGACCTGCAAAACTATAAAACAAGTTCCTGCTTCCAAAATACAATGGCGGAACCCTGATCAAAATGGCGGAGTAAGAAGCTTCAGGGATCCATCCCCCCCAGAAGCTCTAAACAACCAGTAAAAACTGGCAGAAACATCTTTCTCAAAGCTCCAGAAAACACTTAAAGGACTGCAGTAACAGGTCAAGTGCTGAATCAAGAAAAAGACTACTTAAAAGTGATAGGAGGGAAGCAGATGTGGCTTAACCAGTTGGGTGCCCACCTACCACATGGGAGGTCCCAGGTTCGGTTCCCGGTGCCTCCTGGAGAAAGTGAGCAAACAATGAGCAGACAGACAAGAGAACCATCTGGGAGAGGGGAATATTTAAAAAAAAAAAAAAGTGGTAGGATCTCAAGGTGCCCTGGCTGGTCCTACCCCCATCCCTCACAAGCTCAGCATGGAGCTATCCCATGCTCCCAGTGGTGCTGATGCAAAATATCAGAAATCGGTTGGTTTTTATAAAGGGTAGCTTACAGTTACCAGGCCATAAAGCATAAGTTACTTCCCTCACCAAAGTCTACTGCCACATGTTGGAGCAAGATGGCTGCCGATGTCTGCCAGGGTTCAGGCTTCCCAGGTTCCTCTCTTCCCGGGGCTCATTTCTCTCTGGGCTCAGTTGCTTTGCTTTCTCCACAAGGCCAGCTGTAGACTATCAGGCAAATGGCTCGTCTTTCTTCCCCAGATCTCTGCCATGTCTAATTGAGCCTTCTCTCTTCTCCTCTGTGTCCTTACTTCCTGGGCTCCAGCATCCAAAACTCCTAACTCTTGTCATTTGCCATGTCTTTTCTCTGTGAGTCCCTGCCCACCCAGGGGGTGGGGATGCAACGTCCTACTGATGTGGCCCAGTCAAAGCCTTAATCACTATTTAAAAAGTGAAACCTCTGAAACCAATATAATATAATATGCCCTGGAAGCGGGTGTGGCTCAGTGGATAGAGCTCCTGTTTACCATATGGGAGGCCCTGGGTTCGCTTCCCGGGGCCTCCTTGTGAGGGCAGGCCAGCCCGCGCGGCACGGTGGGCTGATGCAGCAGGACCTCACAGCAAGGGGGAGATAAGCAGACATGGAGAAAACACACAGCGAATGGACACGGCAAGCACAAGCAGCAAGGGGGGGATAAATAAATAAATAAATCTTAAAAAAAAAATATATATATATATATATATATATAATATACCCAGAGGGACAGACCAGTTTACAAACATAATCCAATATCTATTTTTGGAATTCATAAACAATATCAAACTGCTACACCTTCCTACACATATAGGAGCATGTATATCCTAATCTGTCTGATGGTGGCCTGAGGAACTTGCTGTCCCAGAACCTGCACTATATGTAGAAGGCGGCTCACTGAACTCTCCTACAGAACACTATCAGAGACCAGTTAAGTGGCTGCCAGAGGCAAGGGATTGCTGGCCATAGGACGTCTAGTGTGGTGTCTGGGACCATGAGGAAACTATTTCCTAGGGAAGAGGTGATAGTCAGAACTGTATAAATAGCAGAATTCCTAGGGCCATGTACACATGCCCAAGACAAGATGTGTATGCAGAAAAGAACAGGAAGGACCCTAGCTTTGGCCTGGAGGTATTCTCTAAACTTGTACAGATAAACTCTGAAGGAGAGCACTCACACAGGTCAACCTACAAAGACTGAGAAATGTGTGTTTTTTCCCTTTTTTTTTTTTTTTTTT
>JAQZBX010062335.1:0-16911 GCA_029593785.1 Cabassous unicinctus
GCACATTTTTAACAGACTTCAACAATTGTTTGAATAATAATTAAATGCAGTCTTTGTTATCAGACTGTTTTCTATGAGCCCATTGCATTCTGTGAATAAGAATTTTTGTTAAATAGAAGTCAATTTTCTAGAACTTCTTAGGCAAGAAAGCAATGTCTAGGTGTCATTTTAAAAGTCAGTGACACATATAGAATTACCAACCATGCTTTTTCTAAACTTTCCTACTATGAATTGGCATTATAGTAGAGCTCATATTTATATATCTGACATAGAAAATGTCCAATAATTTGTTGGCCCTTGCTGGTTTCATGGCATGCTATGAACATGTCTCCTGTCACCAGTGTCATTATTTATTAAATCTAATCTAATTGTCTTGAATCTTATGATTACACTTCATATAATTTTTTCAAAGGTAAAGTATCATGTTTATTTATTTCTTTTCATGCACAATGACCAGTTGGCACAATGGCATAGCAGGGTCCAGAAGATTTTTTTTTTTCCTTACTTCCATATGGAAGAAAATGAATATTAGTGCTTGACTGGTGAATGTTAATGTAGTAATATTTTTCATAGTTTATTAAAATAAATCTGTTAATAATTATAAATTTAGAATGTTAATAAGTCCAGGTATATTTTTAAATTATAATTATGTTAACTTTGAATATAAATTATTTTAAATTTCTCAGATTGTGTGTATTTCTAACATGAGGGTACCTAAGAATTATGATAACACAAATTTAACTTACTTTAATATATTTCAAGAACTTATGTTGATATCCCAATTTCAGAGGCAAATAAGAATTAAATAGGTTACCTATTTTAGGATGAAGAACATATTTTGTATGCTTGAGAGGTTATGATAAATTCTATAAAGAAGGGGCAGGTGGGGTTAATTTTGCTTCATTATATAGGTCCCTTGATTTAGTCTGCTCAATCTTGGCATTTATAAAAATTATCTAATTATGATGTCTACCTTAAATGTGCATTTGAACTAAGTCATTGCAAAAATATCGGCTATGGTAGTAGGGGAAATTTTTTTTTACACCTCCTCCTGCTCCTACTCTCTCTCCCTCTTCTTTTCTTTCTTCTTGTTCTTCCTCCTCTCCTTTTGTTTTTTTATTCTGTCTCCAATCTGTCTCATTAATTTACAATGGAAGAAGAGAGAGGTTGCAAAACATCTACTCCCTATATTATATAGCTATTATTTGTTCTTAGTATTTCACATAACTCTTGGGAAACTTGTTATATAAATGCCTAGAAATTACTGTGAATATCAGTGAAAACTTTTTCTACTCTGTGTTCAATTCATAGTAGCTCTCTACTATCTATGTTCCCAGGAATTTAATTATCTTGTCTTCCCAAGTATTATGAGAAATAAAAGGTTTCAGTTATAGGAACTTTGATAGTTGTGGTATGAACTAAAAATACAAAAACACTTTTTTGTGTGTGAAATGATCTGCCTATTGTCATAGTTTAAGTGCAAAAGAAAGTGGCAGTAGGAATTTTGCTGTAATCTATATCTGGGTATTACCTCAGTCACCTTCATTGGCTAGATGGATCTTTGAGCTTTTTGCCCTTAATTACTATGAGAAGAGACCTCCACTGCCTCTAGGCAATCAATAGTACTGTTTATTAGAATCTACATATATTATTTCACCAGAAAATCAGCACTTTAAAGAAAGACTTGGGGTGAGAAATACATAAGTGTGAATACCATGAAATAAATGATTGGAAGTGGTCTTTGCATTTAGGATTCCTTTTCCTTTAAATTTTCAGATATAAGTTTATAATATATGTTAAAACAAAGCAAGAAAATAGAGTCAGCCATGTAAAGAAAAGAGCCAGTTTTCACTAGGATATCGACTTAAAAAGGGAACTCTATTGAGAGAATATATGGCCCTATATTCTTAACTTTGTGGAAATAGGAAGGAAACAGCTGTAAAGGAAGAAGGTAAGTTACAACTTCAGTGAAGGCTAAACATCTCTTTTGTAATAGTATATTGTGAATTTCTAAAAGCATAGTGCAAATATTAAAAAGGACACACATTTTGTGTCATTGAACCTATACCTTTTTTTCTGATTTTCTAAGATGGAAAAGTTAGTGAAACAGAAAAAAAAATTGACTTTTCATGCACTAAAATATTGGGATATGAATGTCTTAATAAACTTCTTGTTATAAATATTTCAGGTTTTCTCAACAACAGCATTTACTACTCCAGACACCAATGGAGCACAACAAATGCTATTAGAGTATTGTTGATGTGACATCACTAGAGAATGTGAGGTTTCCTGTACAACTCTTTTGCATGAATTTTGAAATTCAAAAGTCTGGGGTTCAAATTTTGACTCTGCCGTCTTGGGGAAGTTACTTAGCTTCTCCGCACTTGTTTTCCTTTTATAAAATTAGGATAACAAGAACCACATTTTTTTTTCCTTTTTGTAGGGAGTAAATGCTATTAAATGTAAAATTTTTAGAAAATTATCTGGCACATAGTAAACACTCAATAAATAATAGTTAGTATTTTGTTGTGAAGATAATAGAAAGAAAAGATAATACTGATATCAATAATTATGGTGAGACAATGACCAGAATCATAGAAATTTTTTGTTAGGTATTTTGTATAACTTCTCCATGCATGGGTGACTAATACTGAAATAAGTTCATACTCATTATATGGATTACTTTTACTAGTGTGTAAATTAGATAGTAATATTCCCTAGAAAAATTTATGGAAATGAATACATATTCTGAGTTTACTTTGACTTAAGCTATTATTATCAATAATGTCTATCAGAAACATAAAATATTCTTTTGTGGAATTCATAACAGTATGCCAGGAAAATTTAAGTAACTTATTTTATTGATACTTCACAGATTTTTTATCTGAGTGCTCTTTCATTTCCTAAGATAACAGAACTTATATAAGCCCAATTCTCACTAATGTAGCTTCCAAAATGTGAAAATATAATTGACGATTTGACCACGAACCACCTGGCAACAGAAGTAGTGGTCATTATGGGGATTCAAATTTGGTCTTCCTGAAACTGTTTCCAGAGCAACAAGGTGACCCAGATTTTCCAATATTCTATTACCATAGTAACAGGAAGTTTGCATATTGTTGTCCTAACAATGATTGTTTCAGATTCCTTATATTGAAGGTTATTCTTAGACTGAGTTCTTATATAAAATATCCCCAACAAGCACTAACTCTTGCAGAAGACATCATAACCCAGACACAATAGATAGCTAAAAATAGAAGATGGCAAAAGCTGTTAGGCAAATGGAAGGCAGGGTTATCATCTTTACTGTAAATTCTTGAAATTCTACATAACAATACAAACGCTTTGGAACATATGAAATAGGATGTGTTTTAGAAAACATCCACAATAGTTTCTTGATTAGATTTTCTAATAGGCTGTTAAAGTATAATTATTTATTTAACAGTTTAATACAAGTATTCATAAGAAATCTTACAAAAGGTCAAACCATGTGTTTTATAATATTTATATTTCTTTCAAGTGGGTCAAAGTTGAATAAGGACATGCTAAAATAAAGCAAGAGGATTTTTTTTTTTCCTTCTAAGTACAATGAATTTTTCTTTGTAAATGGCTTCTAGATTATGGATTTTTAGAACATGGTTTAATCCTTTTTAAGACTTTATTGTTATAATAAAATTGCTAAGAATTGTGATATTGTAGGTAATAATTCAGTTGCTAGAAATGCATTCTAAACTTTTTTCATGGTTTTTGAACTGCTGCTCATAGCTTGTAATTTAGAATATCTCTGTGATTATTCACTGATAAATTTGATTTTAGAGATTATGGGCTCTGATGGCAAAGACGCAAAAATTACTGTAAATGCATATAACTAGTCACATGACTTAATTCACCTAAAATTTTAGGATAGTAAATGTCAAGGGGTCATCTTAAGGGTTACCAAACATCCCAGTTTGCCCTGGGTTCAGTGAAAGTCCCACATCCTGGGAAATACCCCAGCCCCAAGCAAACCACGATAGTTAGTCACCCAATGATCTAATCCACCGTATAGGATCTTACTCTGAATATTAATTGTTAATATATACAGATCCTTAAGCAACTCCATATAAAGTGGCATCCATAAAAAAACCTGTGTTTGGATTCTGACTCTCTCCACTGTACAGTGATGTGACCAATTCCTTCAACTGTTTGAAGTTGTATTTCTACTAAGTGATGTTGATAACATTTTCAGAGGTGGGTTACAGATTGATGGGATGAGAGCACTCATTGTTAGATTTGATTTTTTACCAAAATAACAAAAACAACAACACAAACTTAGAGAAAATGAAGTGGTTATAAGAAGTAGATAATACTTATCAGCACACAGCTATCCTTGAGCCCCGAGATCAAGGCAAATAAGGTATGGTTTAGAGAATCTGAAAAGATTAATACCTGGTTGTGTATTGTCCTTTCATACTTGGGACTTAAATTATTATTTGTGAATAAATTAAGCAAACAAATAATCTTGGACTTGATGTACCTATCTGAAGAGAGTTTACAAATACTGTGCTCTTAATATTTCTTGCACAAATGTCGGTGTCAGGAAGGCTTTGTCTTCACTCGAGAGAATATGCATCCTTGGCCACCAGTGTTGTCTCTCAAGCTCTAATGCATTTGAAAATATCAGTTTTCCCTGAGAACCGTACCGTATCATTGTTGTTCTGAAGGTTAAGAGAAATTACGTGTTTATAGTGTCTGGCCAATGGCAGTCTCTTAGTTTTGGTGGTAGTGATTGATATTCAAAATATCCTTTGTTAAGAAAGCAATGAAGCTTTCTAAAATCTCTTCTTGCTTATTGATTGATATTTTCTTTTGTATTTATGTAAAAGTATCAATGATAAAATCTGTCAGTCTATACTTTATAGCTTGTATTTAATCACAGCTAACTTTCAATTTTTTCAATAATTGGAGAAGTAATTAAGTAAATATAAACTATTGTATATCATCAAATGCAAATTATCATATTACTAATATATATATATATATAAAACTAATGAGTATATTATACCAGTTCTGCTGGATTTTATAAAGACTTGTTTATTATATCCATATATATTCTATAATGAAGAAATCTAAACAATTTATGTTCTTATCCTTTCATAAAATCAAAGAATAATCATAAGTGCCAGGTAAAGGTAATGTTTTTCTTCTGTATTAGGAAAATAAGAAGTGATTATTATATCATGAAAGAATATAGAATGCATTTTCCATTTAAAAAAATATAGGCATAATGCAAACAGCTTTCCTCTGGGTAGCCATAAGTGTACGAGTTTTTTTTTTCCCTGACATTCTGATATAATAAATGAATATTATTGTTAAGTCTCCGTGATAAAATATTTTGCATTTTCCAAGCATCCCCTGACCTTAGATTTACCTATAGGATCTAACACCCTGTAGTATGGCTAAGACATGGACTTGTGGCCACTGTTAATATTGCAGAAGCATGTGAGCTACAACTAGGCATAATTTAAAATCTCCACATTGGTTCCTGTGGACTTTTAAAGTAAATTTGAAAAAGAAGTCCATATAGTAACCCATATAGTAGAGACAGTTTACCAAGTGCATCGTTGTAGGGACTGGAGGCAAAGAGGCAGTTTATAGGTTGGAATTAATGGACAGGCAGAATATCAGAAATACGTTAGCATCTACTTTTTGACAGTAAGTCCAGGTACAACATGTGATTTAGTTTTGCTGCTGTGGCAACTATTTCCAAAACATCACAATGGTTTCATCTGTTTCCTTAATTTCCAGTTTCCAAAGTCTATTTTAAGAGCCACCATTTTTTTTTCCTGATAACAGCATACTCCAGTTGATTTACCTGCTACTATTTTATAACATAGCAATATGCTATATTATTTTATAATATATTATAAAATTATTTTATAATATAGTAATATGCTTTCATTTCTTTCTGCCCACTCCTGTTAGTCACTCTGCTTTAGTTGCTATATTGTACTACTTGAGCATTTTATTGACTCATTCTTTAATCACATACTATCCACTGAATGTGCTGTAAAGTCAGCAGTATTGGTTTCTGATAAACAAGCACTGTTCTATGATTTTGTGGAACGTAATCCTGTCCTCTTGTTCTTTGGATGGTAACTATCATCTTGAATTGACAAATGGAAATTATCAAGAAGCCAGGTATAAAATATTTGTTATAGATAGATATGACATTTACATAAAGCCACTTTTTAAGTTTTCTCTTTGGATTGGCATTGCAACATGGAGCTCAACTAAGCACAAGGCAGGATTTTTAATCAGCCAAGTAAAGCATCACTGGGTATTGTTCTGGCTCTTAGGCAAAATTCAGCCAAACCAGTTTGCTTTGTGTTACTGAAAAGAAATTTTAATTCTAAGATGATCAAATATGGGCAATTTCATATAGTTTAACCTATGGATAGCAATAGAAAAGAGACTCCTTCGAAATGATTGTCACAAATTAGATGCACATTAAAATACATATTTCCAAAAAGAAGAGAGAAAAAGTTGGGCACAATGGAAAATAATTGAACAAAACTACTGAAAATACAAGCAGTGCAATATGGGTTCTTGTTAAATTTCTCTTGGATTAAATCCAATAAGACAATTGCCTAGTGGTAACAAAAAGGAGAGTGTATTAGGGTTCCCAAAGAAACAGAATCAACAGGAAATATATATCTATATAATGTAAATCTTATGATATTTAGGTATTTATTATAGGAATTGGCTCACATAACTATGGGGATGGGCAAGTCTGAATTCCGTAGTACAGGTCACAGGCTAAGAACTGAAGCTATACCTCTGAGGTAGGAGAGTGAAGGTGTATTGCTGGTTTTGCCAGCTGAAAGCAAACTGTCTCTGGTGATCTTTGCTAATAGGAATTGAGGGGGGAAAAAAACAAACTTTTTTCAGATCAATAGCTGTATACCAGATACCAGGGGATATATTGATTTGTTCAAGCAGTGATATCATATCTGGAACAGCAGCTGCAATTGGATTCACCACCTGGTTAAGTTTATGATAATCCACTATTATCCTCCCAAGATCCAGCTGTTTTCTGCACAGGACAAATAGGAGAATTGAAAGGGGATGAGGTAGGAATCACAACAAATGCAGCTTTCAAGTCTTTGATGCTGGCACTAATCTCTGCAGTGTCTCCAGGAATGTGGTATTGCTTTTTTGATTTACTATTTTGCTAGGTTCTAATTGCTTCCACTTAGTCTTTCTTGCCATAATAGCCCTCACTCTACAAGTCAGGGAACCAATATGGGGGTCCTGCCAGTTTCTGAGTAAGTCTATTACAATTACACATTCTGGAAAACTGGGGAAATAACCACAGAATGGCTCCAGGATCCACTAGACCCACTGTGAGATGGACCTGAGCTGTCTCCATTGATCACTTGACCTCCATAAACTCCTACTCTAACTGGTGGACCACAGTTATGTTTCCAAGCCAGTGTTTAATAATCCCTGAAATGCTTGATTATTTCCTTTAACCCAATATACAGTTACCCTAGTAAAAGGCCATAGTCACTTTTGGGAAGCCTGGGCAGAATATTAACAGTATAAATTTTTGACAGTGTAGCAGAATGCTTTCTCAAGGATACTGGGCTTTCCCCTCATTCATGGGATCCTGGGTTTATAAACTCTCTCAAGTCTGGAAATTGATTGAGGAGCTGTGACATTCTGTCTTTGTGTTTCAAGTTAGACTTTTGTTTACTTGACCCAGAACACTTCTGCTTATACAAATCAAGTAAGAATTTAGTATACTGACCATCTATTTTACTTCTCTATATGCCATGATCTTCTAGCCAATGCCATAGATCTCTGCAAGTCAGACTATTTTGATTGCGACTTTGAAAAGGATGTACATTGTGATAGCCATGCTCACCTTGTCTTCAGCAATTAAGTGCTGCCACTTGGCTTTTGTCAACCAGGGTCCCAATCATTCCCATTGCGTGATAGCAGCTCTCTCAGTTATATCTGACCTACAGAGAAGAGCAGCCATAGACCTCTTCAGGGATGATGGAGATAGTCTCACAAATTTATTCCTCAAAGTCCTGGTGAAAAGTGTGTCCTCTGGACATTCCTGGGGTGCATGAGCAGATTGATTTAACGCTACAAAACTTTGGTAAGGTATTAAATACACTCTCACCCGGAGCCTTGCCTCTTATAAGCATTTGAATAGCGATATCAAATATTTTTCATATCTATATTGCCAATTCATACCACGGACTATCAGTGCCATCTTGATCAATGGAAATAGAGTCATTAGTACCTTTGAATCTAATAAGATTAGAGAACCAATGACAAAAACCCCAGCTTAAATTCAGATATCTTATCCTTAAGATTTGTTTCCTAAGAACCACTCCCTGTAACAAAATCTATATTAGTAGAGGTTCTCCAGGGAAACAGTGTAGATATTATGAGATTTATTATAAGAATTGGCTCATGACATTGTGTGATGGGCCTGTCCAAATTCTGTAGTGCAGGCCACAAACTGGGAATTATGATGAAGGTTTTAGATGAATTCTCCAGGAGAAACTGGCTGGCTAAAGTAGAGATGGAAAGCCTTCCTTATGAATGCTGAAACCATCTGTTCTTTTAAGGCCTTCAACTGATTGGATAAGACTTTTCTTATTGTTGAAAGCAATCTCCTTAGTTGATTGTAGATATAATCAGCCATAGATGATTCTATCAACTTACAGATGATATAAATCCACAAAATATCCTCACAGTAACAATCAGACCAGTTCTTGCTTGACCAAACAACTGGACCCTATAATCTAGCCAAGTAGACACATGAACTTAACTATCACAGAGGAGAACAGGCTAACTTTCTTCTGTTCTTATTATATCTTTCTAATTATCTTGATCTTGCTCAAGAATACTTAATAACTAAATTCATGCCTCATTAAGTACTTTCTTTCAATTTTCAATTTAGCTCAATCTGATTAAAACTGTAATATTCATTTCTTTTTCATTTTGAACCATCAGTAAAAAAAAAATCTGATATGAAGTCCATGTGTAATGTTGACCTGGGTATAAAAGATATGACACTACATTTCAAGGAACCTGAAAGTGTATAATAGATATGTTATTACATTTCCGGGGACCTGGAAATCTAGTTAATATGCAACGCTAAACATTGCATGCATGTTTAAGCAACATATTAAATATCAATACAGGTTTACAAAAGCGTTATATGTCTACAGATCCATAGTCAAATAAAATATGTAATATGGATCTAATTTCCAAGCCTCTGAAGAGTTAAATAGGCAAATCAAAATATGTTAATATTAAGAACTTGAAGTTAAAAAAAAATCTTGCATTGAAACCAAATGTTATTTGTTTGCTTTGCAAAGATAGTTCAGTAGCCTTTATTTTTAATCCAATAAAAAGGGAAAATGTGAATATACCAAAATATGTGTTGAAACTACCACAGCTAGAACTTAAAAGTTGTATTTTAGTAGCTTCTAGAAATAAAAGCTTGACAGGACATTTTGTATATGCATTTCTTATGTGTATATAAAGAGGAATTGAATGTGAAGGTGATTCAATCAATGTTTTATCTTTATCTTAAAATTATATTTAAAAGATTTCATTGGTATCTAGTCTTTTCCTAAGGAACATTTCATTTTGTGCAGCTTATTTAATTCTTCTGCATGTCACATTACAGTATTATCTTACTTAAAATTAAATACCTCCTTTATCATGTAGCAACATTGTCCTATAACTTGGAAACAATATATTTAAATGCTCTCTGAATGTCTGAAATCCCAAGATAAGAAATGCAGCTAGTTTAATATTTAGACTTGAATTGATTCTTGTTGGAATTAGATCTGTAATAGCCATGTTAAGCAACTGTTACTGTAATAACAATGTAAAGCAGCTGTTAGTATTTACAGTAAGTCAACATGATACTGTAGTGACACCTACTACAAGGGTTATAGTATAAAATTGTCATTTTCTCTAGACCAAAGCATAATTTTGTGACTTTGTGATTCAGTCTAGTAAATTGGCCCCTAAACCCATGCAAAACTTGGAATCAAATCCTTCTGCTTTGAAACATTTATTTTTAAAAAATGATGCTCTGATTCTTTTTCTCCCTTTCTTTTCCTTTTTATTTATGAGCCAGAAAAAAAGGAATATCAATATAAACATAAAAAAATACTTACTCTATTTGTACCTGAAAGGAGAACATCTATGAACATATTTAGTCATATAAAACAAGGTCTACACATTTCTGGGGTTTCCCAGGGCAAGGTTTAATATATTAAGGCACCCTTTCCACCCAGAATTAGACACCTCATTTTACACCTTCAATGCACACGATTCCTTCCTTCAATTAGGCAAAAAAAAAGAAATAAAAAACATCCAAATTTGAAAGGAAGAAGTAAAATGTTCCCTACTTGAATATAACATGATCTTATATACAGAAAATCCTAAAAAAATTCATAACAAAGTTCCTAGAGCTAATAAATGAATTCAGCAAAGTGGTAGGGGACAAATCAGTATGCAAAAGTCAGTAGTGTTTATATACATAAGCAATGAACATTCAGAAGAAGAAATCAAGAAAAAATTCCATTCACAGTAGTGAATGAAATAATCAAATATCTAGGAATAAATCCTAACAAGGATGTAAAGGACCTGTACACAAAAAACTACTAAACATTGCTAAAGGAAATCAAAGAAGACCTAAATAAATGGAAGGACAGCCCATGTTCATAGTTTGGAAGATTAAATACCATTAAGATGTCAATCTTACTCAAAGCAATTTATAGGTTCAATGCAGTCCCAATCAAAATTCCAATAACCAACTTGGCAGAAATGGAAAAGTCATTTTATCAAATTTATATGGAAAGGTAAGGGGCCCTGAAGAGCTAAAGCAACCTTGAAAAAGAAGAATGACGTTAGAAGGACTCATACTTCCTGATCATAAAACTTATTGCAAAGGCACAGTAATCAAAACAGTTTGGTACTTCTAATAAAAAAGCATGGTAGTGGCACAAGGACGGATATATAGACCAGTGGAATAGAATTGAGAGCTCAGAAATCAATCCTCACATTTATGACTGACTGATTTTTGAAAGGAGGCAAAGCTTACTCAATTAGGAAAGAATAGTCTCTTCCACAAATGGTGTTGGCATCACTGGATGTCCATTTGCAAAAAAAAAAAAAAAAAAAGGAGGACCACTATCTTGCACCTAATACAAACAACAACTCAAAATGGATCAAAGACCTAAATATAAGAGCCAGAATTATCAAACTTCTAGAATACAACATAGGGAAGCATCTTCAGGACCTTGTTTTAGGCAATGGTTTCTTATATTTTACACCCAAAGCACAAGCAACAAAAGGAAAAAATGATAAATGGGACCTCATCAAAATGAAAATCTTTTGTGCCTCAGATGACTTTTATCACGAAAGTAAAATGAAAACCTACGCAAGGGGAAAAATATTCATAAATCACTTATCCAATAAAGGTTTAATATCCAGAATATATAAAGAAATCCTACAACTTAACAACAAAAAGACAATGCAATGAAAAATTGGGCAAAAGACTTCAACAGACAATTCTCCAAAGAAGATATACAAATGACCAGAAAGCACATGAAGAGAAGCTCAACATCATTAGCTGTTAGGGAAATGCAAATGTATACCATAATGATGACAGCTATTCAAAAAAAAAAAAAAAGGGGAAGGAAAACATGTTGAAGAGGATATAGAGAAAGGAGAAGTAGAAACATTCATTCATTGCAGGTGGCAATGTAAAATCTTGCAGCAACTGTGGAAGACAGTTTGGTGGTTCCTCAGAAAGCTAAGTATAGAACTACTATATGACCCTGAAATCCCACTACTAGGTATAGACCCAAAAGAATTTAAAGCAGGGACTTGAACAGTTATTTCATACCAATGTTCATAGCAGCATTACTCAAAATTGTCCAAAGATGAAATCAACTCCAGTGCCCATCAACTGATGAATGAATAAATAAAATGCGGTATATACATATAATGGAATATTATTTGCCATAAAAAGGAAAAACATTCTGATACAGGTACCAACATAGATGAACCTTAAAGCCATCATGTTGAATGGAATAAGCCAGACCCCAAAAGACAAATATTGTATAATCTCACTGATTGGAAATTATTAGAATAAGTAAACTGATAGAATCAGAATCTAGAATATAGGTTATCAGGGGACAGGTTGGGGATACAGACTGGGAAGTTAAGGCTTAAAATGTACTGTGTTCTTATTTAGAATGATGGAAATGTTTGATAATGGATGGTGGTGAGGGTAACACAACATTGTGAACGTAATTAATAGCACTGAAATATATGTGAGTAAAAAGGGAGATGTTAGATTGTTTATATGGTAAGAGAATAATTTTTTTTAATCCATGGAACTACTCAAACAGTGAACCCTAAGTTAAACTATGTATAACTATAATTAATATTATAAAAATACTCTATCATCAATTTTAACAAATGTTTCACACCAATGCAAGGTATTAACAACAGCGTAGTGTTTGGGAATCCTGTATTTTCCTATGATTGTTCTGTAAACCCACAATTTCTCTAATAAAAAAGAGAACTTGGAAAGTATCACCTTTATATATATCACTACAGATTTTTTGTATATATGTAGGCTTTATATTTATCTTGCCTGGATGAGAATACCACATCCTCCACTTACTAGCCATGTGACCTTAGGCAAGTTATCTAAGCCCTCTTTCTCTCAGTTAGGTAATAAGTAAAATAAGGTAATAGTAGTACATCCTGAAATGTAAAAGTTTTTTGAAGAGTGCCTGTAACATATGAACATTTGAAAGACTAATTGTCTACTTGTAACTGCAAAGTGCATGAGGGTAGGATTTCTCTTATCTCCAATATCTAGAACAAAGCCTGGTTCACAGTTGGCACTTAATAAATAAATATTGTTTTCTTAAAATAAAACAGCTACATTCCTCTATTTGGTGTCAGTTTCTTCTGTTGATGTCATTGAAATGGCTAATTAAGCCACGAATGAATTTTCCTATTTTTATCATGTCATGGTATCAATTTAGACATTTGAATATCCTGAGCATAGAGATGTAATAAAGTTAGGAGGCCATGTGCCCAGGTATTCTCCTAATTAGGGTAGAAATCTGGTCTAGGCAGTCTTTTAGAAATTACCTAATGGCATTCCCTCATTATTCAGAAGAGCAAACAGAGGACTAGCAGAGTTAAATTTATTAAACATTATTATTTAAGATTAGCTCTGAATTAACCTTAGCCAAAATTACTACAGAATAAAGTTATAGAATTATTAAGGATCCAAGTTATAACACTGAAATGCAGTGTCCTCAGGATGACTAGTAAAAAGTAAAAACTAATCTTTATCAGACAAACTCTTTTAAGAGAGTATGTTTTTGTATGGCTCCCTCTGTGTTATAATACTGCTTGTGGAAGTGCCAGCTGCCTCTGCTTCAGGGGTAGTGGTGGCCAGCACATAATTATTGTTTTGTTTACTCTGTCGCTCTGGAAGGCCTTAGGAAGTATAGCTGTGGATCAAGACCAGATGGTCTTAGAGGTGATGTCTTTATCTGTTCTTCTATATCAGAAAAGTCTTTAATCTTGAACTGATTTGTTGAGGCCATATTGGATTATCTACAAACTGGTCCTTTTATGAAAAAACCATGTGCTTTTTATTATGGTTTCAGGTACACAATTTGTTTCAATATCACGCTTTATTCATAGTAATCTATGTGGTATAACTGAGCAAAGAATTATGTACAAAGAAGTGTAAATAATATGCCACATTTATAAGTGCTGTACTAGATTTTGATAGAGCAATTTTTGAGCCATTACCTTGTTAGTAATAAAACATGGTTAAGGTCGTATATCTTGAAGAGTGAAAGAATAGGCAGGTTTTTATACCTAGTTGTTTTTGTTTTTTTTTAATAAATGGCTCAAGAAATCCTGAATCATCTGTCATGTGTTTTCACATTGATATTTTGTTTGGGGTGATAATGAGTAGTCAGGATATAGGCGGTGCTTCTGTTCTCTGATCCTTACACTTAATATTCTTTCATTCAGTAAAAATTTATTGAGCTCCTATTCTTTGCCAGGTTCTCCTCTGGGTACAAGAGACACAAAAATGAGAAGCACCACCTTTTTCACCCTTATGCCCTATTCCTAAGTATTTCTCAGTGAAATGGTGGGAGTAAGTGATTTCATGGGGTTATTATAAGCAACTTTGTTCTTAAAATGGAGGAAGTGACACAACAAGCTGTATTAGTACCCCAGGGGTTGGCATAGCTTATTGACTCTCATAAGCTTTTCACATTACTGACACTTCCCTCCTTAGAATACATATTCTGTTTCTAGTTTTACATTTAATCTGTTTCAATGATTAGATTCAAATATAAATGTTTTGTGTTATATTTTGTAAAGTCTCATTTCATTGAAGAAAGTCTTTACTCAGTAGGCTCCAATGTAATTGTGGTGGTTTGAAACTATGTGTACCTCAGAAAATTATGTTCTCAAAACTAACCCATTCCTTTGGGTGTAAACCTATTGTAAGTAGGACCTTTTAGATGAGGTTACTTCAGTAAGGCGTGGTCCAGGGTGGGTCTGAATCCTCTTACTGGAGTCCTTTATAAATAAGATGAATACAGAGAAGGAGAGAGAGAGAGAGAGAAAGCCATGGAAGTAAGAATCTGAAAGCACTGAAACCTGGAAGAGAAGAGAGAGTCCAGAAGATGCTGCCATGTGCCTTGCCATGTGACAGAGGAGTCCAGGATCACGGGCAGCTGATCTTCAGGAAGAAAGCATCGCTTTGATGATTCTCACAGCCTCAAAACTGTAACCCTGTAAACTAATAAATTCCCATTGTTGAAGCAAACCCATTTTATGTTATCTGCTTTGATCAGCTTAGCAACCTAAAAAAGGAATCAGGGATCACAAATGCACATGACTGCAGGCATCAGGCAAGTGATATAAGCATGTGAAGTCACCTAAGAAAATGGAAGTAAAAGGAGAGGGCTTGTTCTTTTCCTCCTAGGATTTAAGCAGGGATTATTTGGCTGCTTTGTTCACTGATATATTCCAAGTGCCTAGGATATAATGTGATAAATACTACTGATAATAATAATAATAAAAATAAAAATAATAACAACATGAACAGCAACAATGAATACTGTACCAGCTGAATAAAATAAAAAATTAATCAAGGGAAACCCTAGTTTAGGACTAGGTCTCTTCTAGGTGACATTTATGCAACTTTCCATGAAAGAGCCACACTTACTCTTTTTTCAATCATTTCCAAAAATATCTGTTCTGTGAACATTAAAATAATGAAAAATATATATTGGCAAAGACTATCTTGCATTAGGAATTATTTATGAACACCATTTCAAATATTGACATTTCCTGGAGCATCATTTTATATATAATTTCCCCAATATGTTATCATTCCTATGCTTCATGTGAAACAATCAATATGTGAATAATGATGATATTTCTATAATAGCCACAACTAAATGGGTAGGTTATTTGGGGGTTTTGAATCAACTTCTAATATATTACCTCATTTGTATTATATGAAATGTTTACTGCTCCCTGTATTTCAATGAAATGCATATTCAAAATGAATTTCAATGAAATATATGAAAATATAGGGATAGTTGTATCTCGGTGAAATAACTAGTTCTTCTGGGAGAAACTTTTTCTATTCCTTTGTAAACATAACTTAAGCATTTCTCTCCACATGGCAACAGGACTTGGTTTATCTAGCATCTGTATATTTTCTACAGTTTTAAAAAAATGTAAGGCCATGGAACAGAAACAGAAAGTTAATGTATTTTTTACCTCCACTCTCTTAAATCATACCATACTCTTCGCTGTTCTGGATTTTGCACTCGGATAACGGTGTCCTAGTCACCACCTATGTCTTCCTCATTCTCCCCTTCTTTATCCTTTTCATGTTATCACTACATAGCAAATTAGTGATAACAGAATTTGCACGGAAATGAAGTTATAGCAGATGCTGTGAGTGCCCTGTCTTATCTTCACAGCCTATTCTGAAGGGTACTGCAGCTTCTTTGAACAGATTCCATATCCAACACCCTTCTATCTGAGGACTTTCCCTGAACATAGGAATATATCCATCCAAAACATGAGGTCCCAGAATTAACCCTCAATTTACAGGAGTTAGATAAACACACCAGCCTCCTTGTCCCTCAGAGGGTGAGTTGTGAAGTGTGTTCTATGCTGTCTATAGGAGGGTTCGCAGCTTTGGTGAGTCCCATTTTCCCAGTGATTACCTGCTCCTTAGTGCACCCTTTACTGACCTTTCTCTCTTCTCTGTTCCTTCAATATGCTTCCTGTGGCAATCATCCAAATGAACTACTTGTGTCAGAACCTGCTTTTTTGAAGGGATTCAAATTAAGACAGATGTGATGCTATTGAAGGCTTTTTATTGGAGTTCATTGGATTTTTTCTTTCCTTCTTCCTCTTGACTTTTCCTAAAACTTGGGTTATTTTCTAAATCTCAGATTACTTCCATTCAAAGAAACATAGGTCTTAGAATATCTCTAATTTAAGGCAACTAGCAAATTTATGCAGTAGTTAACTGATTCATACAAATTTAATCGAAAGATATGGGGTGGAAAACTTTTTAGAATTAAAATCTCCAGAACCATAGAGTGTAAAAGTCTTTAAGAATGAACAGATCATTAGCACTGTGGCAGTTTGAGATTATTTATGAACCCCCAAAAAGAGAAGAATTATGTTTGTAAACTGGTCTGTTCCTCTGGGTGTGATACCCTTTGATTGTATTAAATTCAAAGGTTTTAAGTTTACTTGATTAAATCAATTTAGAGCCTTTGTTTAAACCATGTCAGTAAC
>JAQZBX010062336.1:0-16911 GCA_029593785.1 Cabassous unicinctus
TTCCCCTCCTTCTTCCTTCCAAATGCTTTTTCCTGCCTGCTTATGGTTTGGGCTGCTTCCTTAATGATAGTGTCCTCTTATTTTCTGATGCAATTACCTCTGCAGCTGATATATTTGTTTACTTTTATCTTTAGCTTATCTCTGAACGGGCTTTGTAAAGTGGAGAATCCCAGTCTGTTTTTTGGGGGACCTTGGACAGCCGAATAAATGCAGGTATGTAGATTTGCATATTTAAAAAAAAAGAAAAAAAGGAAAATAAGTAGCTTTTAAAAAGAGTAATGAAATGGTGATCTTGAACCTGTAGAGCTATATTTGTATTCTTTCTATTAATCTTTAAAAGTTGATATTTTTTATTTTTGTGTACAGGTTAAAAAAAAGTATATGAAGTACAAAATGAAAATTAAATTTCTCTTGCAATTTCTCCTGATATTCATCACTGTTAATTTATTCAATGTCCTTCTAGATTTTTATAATGGATATTCATAGCCAAAAGAATTATGCTATATATATTATGCTTTTCTTCACTTCACAATATATTGTGCACATCTTTCAGTGTTGGTGTTTTTAACAACTACATAGTATTCCTTTGTGTCCAATATACCTTATTTTGTTTGACAAGTCTTCTGTTAGACATTGTAGGTTGTATTTTTTTTCTTTTTTTGTTTCAAATGGCACCATCTTGCATGTACACTTGCCTTTTTATTTCTTTAGGGCTAAAAAGTATAACACTGTCTTTGAATTCTTCCTCTGTCATGTCTGTGAAGAATATTAGGATAAAGATTTATCTTTCATTATGAAACAGCCTTTTTAGCTACTTTGTGTTCTACCTCTATTTTTCAGTATGGGGCATGTTGGGGGGCTTAGTACTGAATTTAAAACTACCTTGCCTGTTGATATTAACCTCAAGGTAAGTTATGAGTTTAGACTCAGCCTAGTTTCTGAAAGATTCTGATTTTCAATTTGCTTTGGAGATTGAACAGGAAAAATTGAATGCTTCTTAGTTTGAAGCATTGAAGCTTATCTGGCTCATGTCCCTCCTTTAAGCATCTCATCTCACCAAGCAGATGAATTTGGTCAAGAGAACTGTGACAGCTGTCCACCTGCATGGCTTTGCTTGTTTTGGGGAGCTTTCTTGGATCATTCCTAAGTTTGTGCTAGGTACAAAGGTGACTGACACAGTTCGTGTCCTCAAGAAACTCATAATACATGAGAGTGAGGGTGGGGGAGGGAGGAACAGAGAGAGAGAGACAGACAGACAGACACCTGAACAAGGTGGTTATGATTCAGTGTGGTTAGTGCAGTGTAGTGAGTTTGGGAACATGGAAGAGAAGGCAACTTAGCAATGGGGTGGAAGTTCAGAGAAGGCTTCCTTGAGGAGGTAATGTCTGAGCTGAGTTCTAAAGAGAATTGAAGTTCACCATAAAATAGATGAGGTGGAAAAGTATTCCTGGTAGAGGAATCAGCATGATCAAAGTTAGGAAGATGAGAAACAGCATGGTGTGGGGCTTTAAGAAATATGGGAGCTTCATAGGTTCCAAGCATGAAGAGACTGGGTATGATAAAAAAAAAAAACAAGGCTAGTGAGGCTGGCTGAGGCCAGGCAGAGAACAAGTTCTGTTAAGGAGCTTGGGAATTGATCTGTATACTGATGGGAAGCCATTGGAGGATGTGATGTGCGTTGGGGGCTAAGTGCATATTATCTTGGTAGGCAGGAGGAAAGTAAGGGTCCAGGGTCAGGGAGATGAGTTTGTAGGCCATTGGTGTTGGGGCCAGAGGAAGAAAGACTATGTAGGCTTTCCCTCATTCCTCCTTTCCTTTCTGACCCTGCTGGAGGCTCAGTTGCTTTTGAAGGGGGCCCATGTGAATGACTTATTTGCATGCTTCTCACCCATGGGTTCTGACTTTTCCAAAGCAATGTTTCCCACCCTCGTTGCACTGTCACAGAGTGCTGCTCATCTGCTCATGGGGTATGGGGATCTGGCAGCTTCCATTGATTTTTTTGGCCCTTCCATGTAGCCTATGAACATGAATCGCTAGTCATTTTGTGTTCAATCTCTGAGCCAACCCTGGGCTGGGTTCTGGGATGTGAAGATAAATAAGACATGGTTTATGGTTCATGGAGCTCGCTGTTTAGTGGGGACAACAGACAAAATTTAAATATGTGACTTGTGTCATATAAAATAGGTGTGTGATTCCAATAGAGGTAGCAGCAATATTAATAACTAATACCTCCATTACCATGGGTGGTTCCAGAAAGGGCCACATTTTTTAACCACAACATGTATATAAATAAAATAAATTCAGGGCGGGGCCTAAAATTATTCTGATTTTTAAGAATATGGTCTTGCCGTACTTTATTATTTTCTATGGTTTCACCTCTAATAAGCTCTGATGTATTTAATTTTCAAGGTGGGAAGGAGCAGGGAGAGGTCTTTATCTATTAATAAGTATTTCTGCTTGCTCACCTTCATAACATCCTCTTTTGCCACCTGTACTTTTCACACATAGAATGACCGCATAGTCTTGTTTCCCTTCCACTACAGTATCTAAATATAAAAGAGGACTGCAATGCCATGGCTTTCTGTGCTAAAATGAGGAGCTCCAAGAAGACGGAGGTAACCCTGGAGGCCCCTGAGCCAGGGGTGGCGGTGCTTTTCTATCTGCCTGATAGAGAGCCCCTCCAGCTGGGCAACGGCGAGTACACGGCAGAGGAACTGTGCATCAAGGCCGCGCAGGAATGCCGTGAGTATTGGCAGCTGCACAGGGCTCAGGGAAGATTTTGGTGGCACACTGTCCTAGAAGCAGATCCGGGCATTTCTGCTTTTGTGGCTTAGCTGAGTGGAAGGAGGTGTGGACTCTGGGAGTCAGGCCTTCTCTCCTGCCTCTGTCACTTACTTGCATCTGACTATAGGCTTAGAGATTTCACTTCTAAGAGTTTCACTTTCTTCATCTTTTTCCTGGTCTGTCACTAATGAACTGTCAGATCCTAGGGAAAGATGCTGGACTTCTGTGGAGCCTCAGTTATTTTCCTCCACAACTGTAAAATTGGAATAATATCAGTACTAAAGAAGGTGATATATAAAGCACCAGGCACAGACCAGGGTTACAAATGAACAAGTGGTATCTCTCATCATCTCAAATTTTAAAACTTCTTAAAGGTTTGGTCCATCCTTCTGCTGTGAAGTGCTCCTTCTCCGCCTGCTTTTCTCCATGTGAAGCTAAATTGAAGTGAGAAACCAAGTGTTGCTTTGTGGCTTGATCAAGTTGCCAAGTTGTAAAAAGGACACTGGGGCTGTGAATGATGCAATCCATTTTTTTCCCTACAGTGATGTTTGTTCTAAATTTAGCCTGTTACCCTTAGTAGGTAGGAAACAAACTAACTAACAAAAGAGAGCCCCTTTCACCATCCTTTAAACTTAGGGTTGTTGGCAGTTTTTGCCTACCTAATTTTAAATTACAAAGTCAAATCATAGAACCTTAGTCATAAGATTTTACTCTACTTAGGTTGTGTTGATGGTTGTACAACTTTATAGGTATACTAAAATTCATTGAATTGTACACTTAATAAACTGGGTAGATTTTATGGTAAGTAAATTATGTCTCAAGAAAGCTGTTTTTTTAAAACAAGATCTAATTTGCTTATTTTATGATGATGAAGTAACTAGCCATGATACCAGACAGTCTGATCCATGCTTCACATATACCATATTTAGCCCCCAGCACAGCTTGTGGTGATAGTACAGTTACTTCAAGAATCACCTGTCAAGAAAACCCATTTTCTTCCTGATATGTCTTTCTGCCTAAAATGTTTTAAATACCAGATTTCTGATAAAAGGACTACTATAGGGAAGACTATGGTAGACCCTTACTAACTAAACATAGCATGGAATAAAATTGGTTGAATTATAGATTATTAAGAGAAAACACAGTATTAGTTTAAAGTTATTTTGAATAAGTGGCAAAGTATACAAGAAACCAGCTTTAGACAGCAGCTTTAAAAGTATTTGTAATTAGCAAAACAACCAGTGGTAAATCAGTGCTTCTAGTGTATTTTTTGAGGCTTTAAATATTTTTTCCCTTTCCCTAGAGATTTGGTTTGTAGTGTTTATTCTCTTGGCTAAGCCTCTAGCCATCAGCATAGAAGTATATAGCAGTATATGGAATTGCTGCTAAAGAGGATGATAGCAGAGAACCTGAGTCTGGAGATGGACACAGCCGCTGTATTACCTGTAACTCTGAACTCAGGGGTGTTCATTTTGGGGGCATCAGTTTCTAAGCCCAGGCCCAGGGTGTAGAGAATCAGATTATCTTCTGTAACTGACTCGGGAATATAAACACGGAATGACACAGATTTTTCTGCTGTTACAATAAGTGCTGTTTTGGAGATAGTAGTATTTTCTTCCCTGTTTTTTTGTTTTTTTTTTTTTAACCAGTTCCTGGTTAAATTTTATTCTTTTAGCTCTAATTGTTTTATCCCCTCGGTAGCTCCCATCTTGATTTGAATCCCATCTCCGCATTTTATTAGCTGAGTAGCCTTGGATCAGATACTAAAACTCTGAAGGTCACAGTTTTTTCATCTGTAAAATGGCAAAAATAATACTTACCTCATTAGGTGTTAGGAAGATGAAAGGATAATATATGTAGAGTGTTTTAGCCTGATGGCTATGAGTTAGCCCTCAGTAAATGTTAGTATTGTTGTTGCTGTTATTTAGTACTTTTATATAAAAATGTATCTTTGATTTTCCTATTTATTGGTAGTAATATTGTTAGAATCAGACCTATGGAATTACAGATAGTTCCATGATTACAGATAAATTGTGCTTCAGGTATGTGTAAGTGTACATTCAAATACAGATGTATAAGGGTATTATAAAGACTAGATTTCCAGACCAATCCACAAAAGCCAATTTATGAATTAAAAGCTATAGTATACCTGAAACATAGTCCACATAATACTGAACCCAAAAGCCATTTGTCGTTGTTCCTAAGAGAGAATGCTCTTAAAAGTTTACCTCCATCTTCTCTGTTTGTAAGGAAGTGTGTAACTTCTGAAAGGACAACTCCCAAATTTCTCGAGAGGTACAAATTGAGGCATTCAGGAGAGGACATCAAGTTGCCAAGCTGTCTCAAACTTCTTAACTCAGTATCTGCATTAAAGAGTGCCTCTCCCTAGGTGGGCAGGGGCAGGGAGGACTCTTGTCAATGCCAGTCTCACTTCAGGTGTCTGATTTGGAAAACAAGTGACAATTATCTTATATTCTCCCATTTTTTTGTTGTTATTTAAATCCACTCACCGTGTATTAGTTTGGGGCCTGACTGCACATGAAAATAATCAGCAATAATTGATCATGTCAGTCTCTCTCCTACCCTTGTTTAGGTCTGTTTGATTTTTATCATGGGCTCAGAAGTGGAAAGGTGCTTTCTTGGCTTCATAATCTCCCTTATCTTTTCAATCATTCATGTATTGAAGGAAGTAGTTGGTTGGGGGTGGGGGAGCAGGGAGACAAGGGTGGTACTGCTGGACCAACTTTGTTAAGCATGTATCTTCTTGTTAGTGGACTACTAATAAAAATTATTTATGGTAACTGCACAGAGTATTTAAGAAGTATGTTCATTAATAATGACACTGGCAAAAGTCAACTTGGATTATTATTTATTCGAAAACATTTTGTACATTCCTGCCAGGAACATCTTTGCATGTCTAATATATAGTCACAGTGAGTTATAATTGTTTAAACATTTTCTGTAGGAAGCAGCTTGGGGATTTCCCAGACTCCCAGAATGTTTCTGACTATGATCAACTAGGTACACGTCAGGTGCGACCTGCAAACCTCTCAGATGGCCTTTTTTTAAAAGCAGGGTTTGGTAAGGCTCCATCATAGATACCGTAATGGGAAATATCATTAGACTTTCATTTAAAAATGGTTGTAATCTGGTTTTCCAGGAGCTACAGTGCATGTTCCTGGGGAGTCACAGTTCTTACTTATTAAAACTGCCTGATTGAACATAGTTGGAGGTCATATTTGCCCTGAGAGGATATGAATGTGCTCTAGATTCTTTTTGGATGAGAGAATTCCTTACCTTTGCATATGTTGTGCTTTGAAAACAGATGGCCAAATGTGTATTATTTTCTGATGTGTTCTTTCGTTTTCCCCAGATATCTCTCCTCTGTGTCACAACCTCTTTGCTCTGTATGATGAGAACACCAGGCTCTGGTATGCTCCGAATCGTACCATCACTGTTGATGACAAGACGTTGCTCCGGCTCCACTACCGGATGAGGTATGAAAAGTACAGGGCTGATGCCTGCCTGGCTTATTCATGCAGTAAGGGATTAGCCTGGAGCCCTGAGCCATTTATCAAGAAGTATTATAATCATTTTTGTAATTTGTAAATGTTATATGTGTTGGGTATGAGAAAAGCCTTTTTCAGTATTTGAAATACAGTTCAAGGTATTTGATTACCCTTCTCATCCACATACTAGAAAAGAAATCTTTATGACACAGAGGGGATTTTAAATAGAATCAGTCCTACAGCAGAGTTTTTCAAATGGTGGATCATAGTTATGGTTTTAATTTAGTGGGTTGTGACCAGAATTAAAAAAAGAAGAAAGAAACAGGGGAGAATAGATCAGAGTGTACTATGTATACCAAGAATATTCCTTTTTAAAAACTTTTGTTTCATATATTTAATATATATCTATATACTAGGTCATGATATAAAATATATCTCTTAGTATTGCAGTGGAAATTTAGAGAAACACTGTCTGGAGTGGTAATGTAGAATTTCAAGTTGGTTTTGCTCTGAAGGAGTGGGTGATTTGATCCACTCCCCCAGGATTTTTGGCTGTACGGCTTTACTTTGTCTTCCGGGGCATATTTGCCTTTTCTTCCATATTATAGACATTGCTAAATGTCACAGCATCTCCCAAGGTGACATAGACAGTCAGTACTTCAGAGCTGCACTATCTTGTGTTTGCAAGCATCTAGTTCAGTAGCTAGAGTTGAAAGTGTGCTTGTTGGGTACTAGTTAAGTGCAACTTGGCGTTTGTTATCAGAGGACCGTATAAATAGGGTGGACCCTTTTCTGAAATGGATCTTAATTTATGCAGATGTTATTAAGTCAGTAAAGCTCAGATGCTAATGAAATGAGGGACATGCTGGATAATCCCTTGGAAATCTCAGAGGCTCTCCACAGTAGTTCAGCTGCTATTTCCTTTGGGTAGTTGTGAGAGTCAACACCATTCCAGAAGGACTGGGGTGGTTTTCTCAGTGGAAGCTGAACCAGATCTGCTTCCTTTGATAATCATCCAAGGGCTGACTTTTTCTCTTCCTTCTGTACTTACCCAGGATCTCACCTTAAGAGGAGAGGTGTGTACTATGCAAGATATCATGCCTCAGCTGTAGTAAAACATTCGCCCCACCCACCTGAGCCTTCTGACCATATTTCGATTTGTTTTTCAAAGTGTTATCTTGCTTTCCCTGGTCTGGGGGTTAGCTGTGTGATCCAGCACTGAAATGACTATTTGCAGCTTGCAGTCTTAATGAAGGGGGCATGTCATTGAGTTCTAGTTCTTTTCTAGTCCATTCTACACTTGACTCAGAATCTAGAATTGTAAAATTAGGGACTTGGAAGAGACCTGAATTTACCTGATTCAACTTTTTAATTTTTCTGGTGGGAAAACTGTCACCCAGATAAGGGAAGTGAGTTACCCAAAGTGAATGGTGTTGCCAGCACTAGAATCCTCTTGGAGGCATTAGTCTTTCTTGGTTGTATGAATGCCTTGCTGTTAAAAGCTGTCTTTGCCTGTTACCAGTTCTGTTAGCTGCCAGGAAGTGCTTTGTTTTTGTCACCTTGACTTTTGTACCTGTCAGTGTGCTTCAACAGGATATTGCTTTGTTACCACAGACTCTTTGAACTTGGGGAAAAAGTTCCCACCTTAAGCTAAAACATTTGCATTACAACAAACTACAAAAATTTTGAAACCTCATAATCTCGCCACTAAAGAAGGTGTAATATGAAAATAAATGTTGGTGACTATTTTAGTGGAATCCCAGCTCCATCTTGGGGAAATATTCTTTTATGTTTTAATTAGGTTTTTGTGTTTTTAGATAATGTTATTGATAGTTATTGGTTTATGATATATCTTAATATAGGAAAAGTATATTCTTTATTCCTTTTTAAGAAAAAAAGTTTAATGGTAGCTCTTTTTGGTGGGAAAATTTCATTTGCTTCTTCTCCATGATGTGATTTTGCATGAGTGAATGGGCATGTCAAAGGAGAGAAACACAGGTACCAACTGAGCCTGTAGTCAAAGATGGCCTAGCCCAGGTTGGCTCAGCTGCTTCCATACATTCCAGAACTCAGTATTTCAGACTTTCTCTTACAGGTGGCAGAGGAAAGTAGTAGTTAAGAGAACAGGCTTGTAGCCCCTTACAATCTGAGGTTCCTCCTCTGTAAGATGGAAACAATGAAACCTGCCTTGTAGAATTGCTGTGAGGATTAAATGATGTAGTGCATGGAAGGTGTTTATTAATTTAATTCACGACACTGCGGCTGATGCTTCTAGTAGTGTTCTATTTTAAGACACTATTAATAGAGTGTAAGATACATCATCTATTTAATAGCAGCAGCCTGGGAAATAGGAAACACTGATAGGTTAACTGTACATCTTTACTGTAGCATGAAACTAGATTTCACAGATGTTAAAATGTGAACAAAGGATGCCTTGGATTTGAGGAAAGATGGCGTTAGCAGTGCGTCTCTGATGGTAAAGGTGAAGTTAGTTGGTGGGATAGCATCTAATTCTAGCCAGCATATATTTTCCTATTTGGGAAGATCTGATGGAAAGTTAGAGGTGGAAGTTAGGTGTTAAACTATCTTTGTGATTTTAAGGAAATCACTTTATCTCCCTGAGTCATAGAGGAGGTGCTGACAGAAGCTCTTCTTGGTATGCTTGTAAGAATGAACAGCAAAGGACCTTATAACCAATGAAGTGCTACCCAGATGAAAGGTTTGTCTGCTTATTTTCTTTTGTTTGTTTTCAAGTCTCTGACAGACTGAGTGGCTGGAACCCAGAATTGAGGGATGTAAGGAAAGGAACTGCTAGTATTTTCTCAGGAAAGTTTAGCCTCCCTCACTGCTCACTCTGGGTAGAATCACAGCACCTTTCCAACTCATACCAAGGTCTCCTTTTCCACAATTGATGTTCATTTTCCTGCCTCCAGGTTCTATTTCACCAACTGGCATGGGACCAATGACAATGAGCAGTCGGTGTGGCGCCATTCTCCAAAGAAGCAGAAAAATGGCTACGAGAAAAAAAAAGTTCCAGATGCAACCCCTCTTCTTGATGCCAGCTCACTGGAGTATTTGTTTGCTCAGGTATGAAGTTTGGGCCCAGGAGAACTGGAGTTTGTCCAATGGGTGAGGCATTGTAGGGCTCAGGTTCCCTGGTGCATACTCCTGCTGCAAGCTGAACTTGGTGGTAGGTAGGACACTTTATGGCCTGTTCTGTGGGAAGTTCTTGCCACATCTGGACTTGCCCCAAGAGAGAATGGGAAGGTAGCAGTTCAGCGTCCCAAGAAGCTGGTTAACTCACTTGTGGGTTTTCAGGCTTCTCTTTCTTCCTGGCTCCTTTCTTTTTTCCTGCCTCCTGCTGCACCTCCTATGTAGAAAGCAGAGGGGAGCTGTAAGCAAGAGAAAGTGTAGCTCAAAGGGGCTAATGAAGGCATAGTAATGTTTAGGGGTGAAGAAAGTAGCCACTCTGAGTCAAACTGATGGGTAAGTAGAAAGATTAGAAACTAGAAAAAAGCCCAAAGAGAAGTTAGAATCATCTGAAATTCCATTACCCTGAGATAACTGATAAGTTTTTTATATGCTTCCTGGTTTTGTCATGCAAATACATATACTATGTATTATGTATTTTTTGAAAATGATATCTTACTGTTTGTATCATTTTATACACTTTATACACTGCTTTATTATTCATCCTATTTTCATTCATCCTTTTGATCATCCTTCATGTGTCAACTAGAAATAGAAGTCTTTGTTATTTTAATGACTATGTAATGATTTGATTTACCACATGTCTGTGTACTGTTTGCCTCATGCACTTGATAAGGCACTGGAGATTCTGTGGTGAATAAGATAGAAGTGGTCCCTGCCTACATCAGGCACATATCAGTTTGGACAAACAGAAAATAAACAGGCAAATAAATGATACTGAAATAATACATAAGAAATTGTGAATGCTATGAAGGAACAAACTTTTGTGACAGAATATTTGGAGGTGAGGTTTGAATGGATAGGCCTATTTTGAATAGTGTGATCAGAGAAGGTCTCTTAAGGAGGTGACATTTCTACTGAATCTTGAAGAATAAAAAGGAGTGAGCAATTCTAAGAGAGGGGTGGGGAAAGGTAGGCAATTGAGAAATGAGGCTGGAATTCAAAGAAAAGATCGTCATTTACTTAACTAATCTCCTATTTCTGGACATTGTAGGTTTTTCTCAGATTTTCCCTATTATGCAGTCATTATAGGCTGTTGTTAAAAACCTTATACATATATGTTTAGGTATGTGTCCCATTTATTATATCCTTAGGATATAGTTTAAGACATGTGTTTTTTTTGTCTCAGAGTTATGTACTTTTTTAGGGCTTTAGTTACTGATTGCAGAATATCCCCTTTCTATCCATGCTTTCATACTGGCCTTTGCACACAGCCCTGGGCAGATACTGTGTTGGAAAAAAAAATGAACTGGCTATTTTCTGATTCATCTTTTTTGTATTCAACTTCCTTGTTTTATTTATCTATACCTGAGATTTATTCTTTTGCCTATCTTTGGAGCAGAGGTGTAAAGGAAGAGATGCCCCATACTTTAAGGAATAAGTGTTGTAAGTGTTGCATTAGAATCTGTCCTTTCTGGAGGCTCAGAGATGAGTTACTTGAGGTAGTTGTACAGTGAGTGAATGTTTGCAGAAAATTGCAAACAGAATAGTTTCAGATTTTGTTTTGCTCTTTGCACTTTGCCTTGCTGGCATAGAACATTGTTGTTGGTCCTCAGTAATTTATGAAAACAGTCAGTGACCTTTCCCTACCTGAGAGAAATGAGGAATCTTACCATGGAAAGAAGGGGAACTACAGCAGTGGGAACCCACTACCCCAGAACCATTAATCTGAAGTCCCTTTAGAGAAAGTGAGCACCTTATTTTTATAGGAACACTTACTCCAGAATTCATATCCACTCCTGTTCCAAGCTAGAGAGAGTTCATGATCCTTACAGTTCTGTATACTTTGTCAGTCAACAAAGATTGAGTGTTTTAGTGTGATAACACTGGAGTCAGACTGATCTAGGTTTGAATCACAACCTGACCACTCATGAGGTCCCTGGCTGCTATCATGCTCTATCCTTTTACTTGACTTTGTTTTTTATAACTACCTGATATTGTACATTTATATTTATTTATTCTTTTATTTCTCTCTAGAATGAAATCTCCATGAGGTCAGGGACTTGGTTTCGTTTAATTACTATGTCCCTAGCACCTGGAATAATATCTAGCCCATGGCTGGTCCTCAATTATCAAACAAATGAATGAAGTTCCTTAACCTTTGGGTGCTTAAGATTCCTTATCCTTTACATGGAGATGATGATATTAGCACCTACGTCCTATGGTCACTGTGAGAATTAAGTAATAAATAAAAGGAACCTAGCACAGCATCTGGCACTGAGGTTAGGGTTTAGTAAATGGGAGATAATGTTGACATTATCATCATGACTCTGGACAAGGCAGGTGGTGGGCACTGCTTTTTATTTTTAGTTGGTTCTTGGAATGCTGTGCAGCTGCATTAGTGAGGGGGTATATTTTGGTGATGCATTTCACGGTGATATATTTTAGTATTGGAAACTTAAACAGCAGATGTTGAAAAACCTTGCATGTGGTAATGATGTACTATAGAATGTGGATTCCCTTTCCTTTTGGTAAATCTACATTAGAGTGGGAGGGTGGTGCCTTGTCAAATGTATACACCTAGTTCCTAGACTAGACTATCTCTGTACATGTTTTTGAAATTAAAGAATGACCAAATTCTAGCCACGTGTCACCTTCCCTTGCCCCAGTGCCAGTCCAAGCCTAATAGACACTGCCTCCTGCTTTTCAGCTTCATTAATACCATAAGCCTGTTGAAGGGACTTCATGAATTTATACTTTTCACCAGCACATAGTACAGTGCTCAATAAGTACTTGTTAAGTGAATGAATTAACCTGAGGAGAAACTTTCCTGAGCCCCTTTGTGCCCACCTTTGTTAAAAAAGAGCTTTGAACCCAGAGAAACTGTAAATCTGATTAATCTCATTGCTGTATTGCTATTCTAGGCAACAACTTCTTCTCAAGGTCAGAAACACAGGTTGGGCTTTTGAAACATAAGTGGTTGTAATTTCTTCTCACCTCTTCTCCAAAGGGGCAGTATGATTTGGTTAAATGCCTGGCTCCCATTCGAGACCCCAAGACTGAGCAGGATGGGCATGATATTGAGAACGAGTGTCTGGGAATGGCTGTCCTGGCCATCTCACACTATGCCATGATGAAGAAGATGCAGTTGCCAGAACTTCCTAAGGACATCAGGTAAACCTGCCTGACTGGCTGCAGAGTTGATTGGGAATGGTACTATTTTTACGTGTTCATGACCCCTGATATCCGAAAAGCCCAAATCTTAGAATACTTACGAAAGGTAGCACAATTATAATTGTGTCCTGATTTTGAATGTTGGCTGATAACCTCAAATTTGTACTAGGATCAAAGTTCTGGGTTTGGGCTGGCTGTCAATCTAATTAGTGGTCACGTGCTCTTCTCTCTCTCTCCCTACCCATAGAGGACATTGCCAGTTATAATTGTACTTTGTCTTTTTGTGCTGGACACATATTAAAATCCTTCTCAATATAGTTTTATAGGCAGCTACTACTGCCCACCACTTGAACTGTAGCTCACAAGAGGGCTATCAGTTCTGTTATGAGGGATGATCAACTGTTACATTAAGGCAATTTACTTAAAAATGTCATATGAGGTCAAGTATTTGTGAAGGAATATGTAATCTGTATAACCTGCCCATCTCTGAAATGTAGTAGTTTTTTCCTTACCAAAGGGCTGCTATGATTGTCAAAAATGAAGACAGAGGAAATTATTTATGGCTGTATCTTTTGTGGTCTGCAGTACATATCTTCTCATAGGGTTACTTCTTGTATCTACTTGTGCTTGGTCAGAATCTGGAGCAGATTAGGGTTAATCCTCCCTAATAAGGTGCTGTCCTGCCACTGTCTCTTTTTCTGTGGTCTTCACTCTGGGTTCCTTCTCTTTATTTTTTCATGAGACTAAAGTAAAAAAAAAATGACAGCTCTTCTCTAATCTTCCCCTCTACCACATTATATTAATCTAAAGGAAAAAATTATGGTATTTGTTGGGGATAAATCCCAAACTCCATAATTTCCCACTGGTATGAAACCTTTCATGCAGCAAGGTTTAGCTTGTGCCAGGTGCTGTCTCAAGCCTGGGAGTAACGAGCAGACCGATCTCTGCAATTTTTGGCTCCCCGTGGACCTTGTCTTTTTTCCATGGGTGTTCATGCTCCTCTTAAAACTGTGTCCTGTTCTGGCAGTGGAGTTTGTTGAGAATCTGTCTGTCATAGATATTCTCTCATTAGCATCTAATCTAATCTTTTAGATTATTTGTTGATCCATTTAATAATATTTCTGGGATAATTCACATGGAGAATACTAAATCTTTTATGATTAATTTGCTTTTATGTGTTTTTCCCATTTCTTATAAAAACAATATGTGATCATTGTAGAAAAATTTTAAAGCAGATATGCACATAGAACATACCAACATCTGTGATCCCACCCAGAGATTACCACTCTTGACACCTCTCAGACAGATTTCTAACTGATGCTGGTTCTTAATAATGTTGTGTGTATGTGGGTACTAGTATACATGTAAGAGGTGAACCTAGCATGCAAAAATTAAGTCAATTTTGCTATCTGCCATTTACCCCCCAAATTTGATGATTGCTGTAGGAATTCCCATCTTAGTAAAATCTGTGGAATATGTGCTTTTGTATTCTTTCTCAGCCCTATTCACCTCCATCTCCTTATCATTCAAGTTCCTTCCTGGGAATATATTCTGTTTCATTTGACACCAGATGTAAGGAAGATTTATAGACGTAGGTCTGTCTCTAAACTATTCTCTGCTAACCTAAACATGAAAAAGAGATATAGTTTCTTACTTTCTTTCAGCTACAAACGATATATTCCAGAAACATTGAATAAGTCCATCAGACAGAGGAACCTCCTCACCAGGATGCGAATAAATAATGTTTTCAAGGATTTCCTGAAGGAATTTAACAACAAGACCATTTGTGACAGCAGTGTGTCCACGCATGACCTGAAGGTGAAATATCTGGCCACCTTGGAAACTTTGACAAAACATTACGGTGCTGAAATATTTGAGACGTCCATGTTGTTGATTTCATCAGAAAATGAAATGAATCGGTTTCATTCAAATGACAGCGGAAACATTCTCTGCTATGAAGTTATGGTGACTGGAAATCTTGGAATCCAGTGGAGGCAGAAGCCAAACGTAAGTGGCTGTAGGTGGCTGATCAGAACAGAACATCTTGTGGGTGACATGGGGCATTCTATTTATAATGTTGGAATTATCTGTTTGCCAGTCCATCACCTTCATCAGCCGAGTTCCTTTAGGCTAAAGAACATGTATCATTCATCTTTTATTGTGTCCGTATAGCAGAAGGTCTGAATAAAATGTTATTAAGCTCTGTAGGGAAATGAGAAATAGAATATTAACAATACTTATAATATGTAATATAGCAGACATTTACTGAATGCTTACAGTGAGCCAGGTACATGCATTTTACATGAATGAACTCGCCTATTCCTCAAAAAAAAAAAAACCCTTAGAAGGAAGTACTACTGTTTTCCCCATTTTAAAGATTCCCACAAAGAGGCACAGAGATGAGCACAAAGAGACACAGAAAATTTTAAGTAATTAGGCCAGGGTCATAAATAATAAGTGATGTCCCAAGAATTGAACTTAGTAATTGATTTTGCATTACGAAGCTTCTTTATCAAGGTGTTTGTTGGATGAAGCATAGTTATTTAAGAGCATAGTGATTTAAGAGCATGAATTTTAAACCTAGATATGTCTGATTCAAATCTGAGCTCCACTATATAGTTATATGGCTGTGGGAAGGATACGTCTTCTATATCAGCTGTATGTTATTTATCTGTAAAAATGGAGATACGTACTGTATCTACCTTATGGGGGTGTTGAGGGGATTATATGGCATTTAGAAAAAAGCTCAGCATGTAATAAACTATATATCAATAAATTATTATAGCTGCCATTATTATCGTATTGTTTTTGTACTATTGTAAATAATAATAGTAAATAATAATAATTTGTTTTCTCTTATTTTATTCTGTGCTAACATAACAGTCGACTAATATTTACTGATTGCTTTCTACTTAGTAGCTGCTGTGTTAATATGCACATATCTAATCCTCAAAGAACCTTGTGAGAAGGTAGAGACTGTTTTATGAAGGAGGAAATGGAGGCTCAAAGAGATAACTTGTTAAATAGCTGGCAGAGTAGGCTCTTAACTTGATCTCAGGTCTCTAGGGCTCATGCTACACAAATGTTTGAACTTGTGCAGCTATATATGACTCCTTAGATTCTCAAGCATGGGATTCACATGTCTTGAAAATCCCAGCTCGAGTATTGTTATAAAGTCAAGGAAATTGGTGACCAATTTTGTAAATGGAGAAATCCTACGTTCTGTCCAGTCATATTTGGGAAGAATATGTTCTCTGTCTGTTAAGGCACAAATACTGGTCTGGGATTGAGAGGATCTGATTGTAAATGCGTATCTACTGGACAGTTATTTCCCTTTCTGAGTTCACAGGCATATTATATATTACGCAAAATAAAAAATCTCGTCAGTGTTCTCATTAAGGTCTCTTCCAGGTGTAAAAAGTCTGGTCAGTGTCTCATTAAGGTCTCTTCCAGGTGTAAAATCCCAAGTTTCCTTGATAAAGTCCCCCAATTCCTTTGTAAGTCCAAGCCTGCTAGCTTTCTCCACTTTGGGCCTAGGCCTCGCATTGCTTTGCCAAAGGCATTGACCTTTTACCAATAGAAAATGAGGAAACCAACTTCTGGCTCTCACTTTTATGCATTTTATCAGGCTGTTCCTGTTGAAAAGGAAAAAAATAAGCTGAAGCGGAAAAAACTGGAAAATAAACACAAGAAGGATGAGGAGAAAAACAAAATCCGGGAAGAGTGGAATAATTTTTCGTACTTCCCCGAAATCACTCACATTGTAATAAAAGAGTCTGTGGTCAGCATTAACAAGCAGGACAACAAAAAAATGGTAAGTTTGCTCCAGGATCTGGTGATGAAAGGGAGACTTACTGAGGACAGTTATGTAGCATATGTGTTTCAAGAGTTCCTGTCCCAAAGAGAAAATCTGATGACTGTCTTATGTAAACCCAAAAGTCTCTCTTGCTGAAGCATTAGCAGTGTCCGTTTTTGAGGTACACAGGTACATTCTAATGCCTTTCTTTGGTCTTGCAAATGTGAATCTACCTCAGGGTTTCTGCCCTCCCAATGGTATTTCAGCATCAATATTTAATTCACAAAAGTTAGTGAATTTGGGAAGCGGGTGTGGCTCAGTGGATAGAGCCCCCGTTTACCATATGGGAGGCCCGGGTTCGCGTCCCGAGGCCTCCTTGTGAGGGCACGCTGGCCTGAGCGGTGCGGTGGGCTGATGCAGCAACCTCATGGCAGGAAGCGGGTGTGGCGCAATGGATAGAGCACCCGTTTACCATATGAGAGGCCCCGGGTTCGCTTC
>JAQZBX010062337.1:0-16911 GCA_029593785.1 Cabassous unicinctus
GAAGGAACAGAGGAAAGGAAGCTTTCTCCTGGAGGTGAAACAATTGCTCACAGAAGGGCAATCTTGAAAATTATGCCACATATCCAAAGCAAAAATCAGGTGCAGAAGAGCTGAGAAAATCTGAAAAGTTAAACATGGGATACTCTAAAGGTCCAAAATAAGTTGGACCAAACATCAAAGAAGAGTTTTAACACAAAGGTAATCAACAATAAAACTTAGGAAAAAGGGAGAAACTGACCTTCAGACTTAGCACATCAAAATAATCAGATGCCCAGACATCAGCAAAAAAATTACAAGCCATACTAAGAAACAGGAAGATATGACTCAGTCAAGGGGACAAATTAAAACTTCAGAAGAGACACATAATTTGGAACAATGCAAAGAAGTTCAAACAAATCTCCTAAATTAATTTAAGGAGATGAAGGATAATATAGAAAGAAATAAACTAATGGTGGACATACAGCTAAAGGTTATTAAGAAGACAATGTGTGAGTATAAAGAATTCAAAGTTTAAAAAGAAACATAGACAGTGTAGTGATGTGTGCCCTCCAGAAGGGCAGGGTAAGACCCTGAGCCAACTGGAGCAGGAAGGAAGCAGGCCAGTGGTGATTACACCTCACTCAGGATGGTTCCTGTAAAGGAAACTGAACATCAAGGCCTCATCTCCTTCACATGCAGTTCAAATCCTCACTTGGAATGTAATCCACAGCTACATGGATTTTCTCAGCCATGTGTGGTTGTGAACACTAGTGTGGTTTCCTATAGAAATACTGCTCTGAATATTTTTTCATAAAGGTCTTTGCACATGTGACCACATACGTGTTAGGAGGCTGCATGCTCCAGGAGCCTGGGCTCTAAACTGGAGCTTGCAGAAGAGGTCCTTGGTTTCTGCACATAATGCTCCCATCTCCTGATTTCTCTGAACAGAAAACAAAAGAGAGGATGAGGGAAACTGCTATTTTATTTGTATTCATGAACTTAGCTATAATCAGTTATGCCATATAGGATGTCATACAATACCACTGGTTAAAATAAAGTCTATTTTTCAAAAAAAAACAACAAAAAAAACCCATAGAAATTATGGGAATTAAAAATACACTAGAGGCATTCAACAGCAGATTTGAACAGGCAGAAAAAAGCATCAGCAAACCAGAAGTCAGGACACTCAAAATCATACAGTCAGAAGAATGGATAGAGAAAAGAATAGGAAAAAAAAACCTGAGCAGTGTATCAGGGACTTGAGTGACAGCCTGAAGTATGCAAGCATATGCATCATAGGTATCCCAGAAGGAGAAAAGTGGCAGAAAGGATAATTGAGGAAATAATGGCTGAAATTTTCCCATCTCTTATGAAATAAAACATAAATATACATATCCAAGAAGCACAACATACTCCAAACAGAATAAACCCTAATAGACCTACTCCAAGACACATATTAATCAGAATTACAAATGCCAAAGGAGAGAATTCTGAAAGCAACAAGATAAAAGCAATTCATAACATACAGGACAATCTCAATAAGACTAAGTGCCAATTTCTCATGAGAAACCATGGAGGTGAAAAGGTAGTGGCCTCGCAGAAAGAGGTGGTGCTGTATGTGCACTTTGCAGCCTCGACAACTTCTCCGAGGAGTGCGTTCACGTGCCCAAGGCCTTCCACGGCCACGGCCACGCCCGAGCCCTGCTCCAGAGCCTGGGGGTGGCGCGGCCCTCAGTGGCGCTGGACCTCGTGCATTGGGCCGAGTGCCTGGCGCTGGTCCCAGCCTCGAGGCCCCTGTTGCCTTCTCCCGCTGCGGGGAGCTTGCCAGCTGCATGCTCTCCCTGGCCTGTGCCCCCCTGGACCTCCTCGACCGCGGCCGCCCACTCCAGGCCATCAGCAAGGGCTGCCGTGGGGCGGGGATATGGGCCGGATACTTATGTGAGTCTGACCTGTGAGAAGCCCAGGGCCCGGACCCTTGAGTCTGAGGGAGCAGGGAGCCATACCTAGACTCCTGGGTCCAAGAGAGTGGGAGCCCGAGTACCTGCAGCCCTGCAGAAGCCCGGACAACATCTGGGTCAGAGAGGCTGGGGGCCCCGACTCTTGGGTCTGAAGGAAGAAAGAGGCTAGGTCCAAACGTCTAGGACAGAGGGAGAAGGGGTCCAGTCCAGAAATCTGGAGCTGAGAGGGGAGGGGGCTATCAGTGATTCCTGAGCAAGTGGGAGTGAAAAGGCTGCTTGCCTGGTGCCTCTGGTGGGTTCCGGGTATGCTCAGGATGGCCCTAACCCATTAGAGCGCTGTGTGCCTATTGTTTCCTGTTGGCCTCTCCTGGGATAAGCAGGATCCCGTGAGGTGATGGCCTCGGTTGTTTGCAGCTGTCATCATGACATGTGCTCAGGTGCTTCCTAGGACTCTTTCCACGCATCGTTGCAACTTCTTATTTCGTCCCCACAATGACCATATTGGCTTTCACCGCTCCTGAGTGAACAGACTTATAGAGGTGCGGTGACTACCCCGAGATCACCCAGCTTGAGAGGGGCCCAATGGGGGATGTTCACCCACAGGTGCCAGAGCTCTCCAAGACTGTGGAATTGCCCCTTCCCCAACCGACTGAATCTGCTGGTGTCTCCACGCAGTGGGTGAGAGTGGCTGAGGGGGCTCTGGAGGCAGGGCTGGGTGAGGCTGTGTCAGTGACTCAACCTTTCCAGTCTTCCCTTCTTCTGAAAATAGAAATAACTGCACCACCACCACCACCCCTTCTCCATCAAGCACTGCTGAAACCATGCTCAATAAATGGTGGCTTCCTTGATTATGCCTATGAAGGTTTGGCACAGGGAGCTCTGGGTTTCAAGACTGCTGCCCTAAGTTGAAATTGTGAGGCCCAGAAGCTTCCTGCCTTACCCCTGGGGAGACTTGGGTTTCTCAGTCCCACCTCCAAATTTTTGCTGGGCTGGTTCCCTTGTTAGGAATGCACTCCCTTTCCCATCTTTCTGCTCCAATCCTCCAGGGTTCACCTAGAAGCCATCCCTAATTCTCTCCTCCCCTTCCTCCCAATCTCAAATCCCACCTTCTCTGTCCTGCCCTCACTGTGCAGCTGTCCAACCCTTTTGAGACTTATACTTCCTAAGTGTACTGAGCTTTGAGGGCAGAGACCAGATCTCTTTCCCCATTAGATAATAAACATTTATTGAGAACCTTGAAAAAAATACAATTGAACAAGAAAAAGTCGTATTTCCTGATAATGGGCATGCAAAATACAGAGGTAAGGCGGGACATAAATAATGTACAAAAGGGAAACAGAGGGATATGTGAGCAGAGAACATGTACACTGTGGAAGCTAAGTTGGTAGTTTTTCTAATTAGTAGGTAGTAGATGTAGGTTGTGAAATACAAACCCCAGGGTAACCACAAAGAAAGAACAGTAAAAATATACAGAATTAGAAATGAGAAAGGGATCAGACAGATACATCACAGAAGATCAACAGTACAGAAAAGGAGGCTGCAACAAAGGAAAACAGAGACAAAAAGATAGGACATATAAAAATCAAAGGACAAAATGACTGAAGTACTGCCTTTAAAGTAATAACACTGAATGTTAATGGATTAAATCTCCCAATCAAAAGACACAGATTGGCAGAATGGATTAAAAAAAGCACAATCCAATGATATGCTGTTTAAAAGAGACTTACTTTAGACCCAAAGACACAAATAGGTTGAAAGTGAAAAGATGGAAAATGATAATCCATGCAAATAGTCACCTTTAAAAAAGCTATACTATACTAATATAGGATAAAATAGACTTTAAATCAAAAGCTTTTGATTTAAAGTCTATTTTGCAAGAGAAGAAGGACACTATGTATTAATAAAAGGGTCAATCTACCAAGTGAAATAACAACCTTAAGTATTTATGTACCTAACCCCAGTGCCCCAAAATACATGAGGCAAACACTTGCAAAACCAAAGAGAGAAACAGACATCTCCACAATAAAAGATGGAGGTTTCAATACACTACTCTCATCAAAAGATATAACGTATAGACAGATCAATAAGGAAACATAGAGACTTGAATAATATGATAACTGAAGTAGACCTAACAGACATATACAGAATACTGCACCCTCAAATAGCAGGATATACATTCTTCTCAAGTGCACATGGATCATTCTCCAAGATAAACCACATGCTGGGTCACAAAACACTCTGAATAAATTCCAAAATATTTAAATTATACAAAGCATCTTCTCTGACCATAATAGAATGCAGCTGGAAATCAATAATAGGCATATATAACTGGAAAATCCACATAAATGGAAATTAAATAAGACACTCAAAAAGGGGAGCGGTGAAGAGGCAGGGAGACAGGACCAAGTCGAAGGGCCCAGGCCCAGCTGCTCGGCATCTTTCTTGGCACCTCCGGCTGCTACCGCTCAGGTGCTGCAGGCACAGCCCAAGAAACCGCAGCACTACACCTATGTTAGATACTAAAGAAGGCTTCACCACAATCTATATGCCTCTGCTTTGACTGATGGTTTCTATCAACCTATAAAGACTGACAATGGTGAGGACAGCTGGTCAACTCTGAGAGCAACTCAGAGAAATCCATCTTGGTCACACTCTATAAAGGAGTGCCATCTCTGGAAATAGCACCCCAGATAAGTGCACAAAAGCAAGACACCCTCATGGACCTACTTCCTGCTTGCAACACCCTGATGCCTGAAGATACTCTATAGATTCACCCCAGCCAGCCATATGTTGCCCGGGCAACAGAGATATCTGTGGAGAAAGTCTGGGTAAAATCAAAGCATTTGATAATAATGTGTAGAATCTGACGACAATATCAAGAGCTGATGAGAAGATGGAAAGGAGTCCAGCAACTTAAAAATCTCATAGCATTCTCTGTGAGGTGACCTTCTTCCTGTTGGTGGCACAATTTATTTAGAACAGAAAGAAGATACTGAGGTCTGTGACAGTATCATCACGTCGTATCTGAGCTTATTGGAATGTTTCCTCCCTTTCCTTATTCTTTATATCCCAGTTTGCTTTTCATGTTCATAAATTGACTCATTTGTTTCCCATTAGTATTTGAAACACCATATGGCCACCATAAGTTCTAACAAAATGACTTTCAACGAGGAGGCCGAAGGCCCATGTTTCCATCTTCCTATGAAATTTTGGCCTAGTCACAGAACTACCCCCACTGAAGGGAGGTAGTCATGTTCAGGGATGAAGAGGTTGATGACAACCTATGGCATGCTGTTTTATGATTTCAGTAGTAGTTTTTAAGCTTTTATTAATTTTGGTAAAAATACTACTGTATCTTCTTAATGTCACATTTATTGCTAAGAGGTATAGGCGTTTGGTAGCCTGCCACTTTAGAATTTGTTTCAATCAAACCTAATCAAATATAACATGAACCAGAGATGAGTACTTGTATTTTCTTATTTAAGAAAAACAAACAAAAAACTTAGTTTACTAGCAATTTGAGTACTTTATAATGAATACATAAAATGTGTATTAAATCTGTAGTAGAACATGTTAAAAAACCACACTCAAACAATAAATGGGTGAAAGAAGAAATTACAAGGGAAATGAGCAAATGTCTTGAGACAAATGAAAACAAGAAAATAACATATCAAAATTTATTGGACACAGTGAAGGCGGTGCTGAAAGGGAAATTTATAGCCCTAAATGCCTACATTTTTAAAAAAAAGAGCTAAAATTAAAGACCTAACTACACATCTGGAGCTACTAGAAAAAGAACAGCAAACTAAACCCAAAAGAAGCAGAAGGAAAGAAACAACAAAGATTAGAGCAGAAACAAATGAAATAGAGAATTAAAATAAAACAACCACACACACAAGAAAGAGCATTAACAAAACCAAAAATTGGTTCTTTGAAAAGTTCAATAAAGTTGACAAACCTTTAGCTAAATTGACAAAGAAAAAAAAAAGAAGGTGCAAATAAATAAAATCATAAATGAGAAGGGAGGCATCACTACCAACTAAACAGAAATAAAAAGGATCATAATACGATACTATGAACAACTGTATGCCAACAAATTAGACAACCTAAATGAAATGCGAAAATTCCTAGAAACACACGAACAACTACACTGACTCTAGAAGAAATAAAAGATCTCAACAGACCAATAACAAGAGATTGAATTGGTCATCAAAAACCTCCCCAAAAGGAAAAGCCCTGGACCAAATGGCTTCACAGAGAAATTTACCAAGCATTCCAAGAATAATTAATACCAATCCTGCTCAAACTTTTCCAAAAAATTGAAGAGAAGAGAACACTACCTAACTCCTTCTATGAGGCTAACATCACCTTAATACCAAAGCCAGATAAAGATACCACAAGAAAACAAAATTGCAGACCAATTTCTTTTATGAATATAGTGGCTCAAATCCTCAACAAAATACTAGCACATTGAATCCGACAGCACATTAAAAGAATTATACACCATGATCAAGTGGGATTTATCCTAGGTATGCAAGGGTGGTTCAACATTAGAAACTCAATTAATGTAATACAACACATTAACAAAATGGAGGGGAAAAAAGCACATGACCATCTCTATTGACCCAGAAAAGGATCTGACAAAATCAAGCATACTTTCTTGATAACACTTAGAAACCAGGAATAGAAGGAAACTTCCTCAACATGATAAAGGGCATATATGAAAAACCCACTGCTAACATTATATGCAATGGTGAAAGACTGAAAGCTTTCCCACTAAGATCAGCAAAAAGATGAGGATGCCCACAGTCACCACTGTTATTCAACATTATATTGGAAGTTATAGCCAGAGGAGTTAGGCAAGAAAAAGAAATAAAAAGCATCTGAATTGGAAAGTAAGAAGTAAAACTTTCACTATTTGCAGATGACATGATCCTAAATATAGAAAATCCTGAAAAATCTACAACAAAGCTACTAGAGCTAATAAACGAATTCAGCAAAATGGCCAGGTACAAGATCAAAACGCAAAATACAGTAATGTTTCTATACACTAGCAATGAGAAATCTGAGGAGGGAGTAAAAAAAATTCCATTTACAATAGCAATTAAAAGAATCAAATATCTAGGAATAAATTTAACCAAGGAAGTAGAGGACTTATACATGGAAAACTACAAAACTTTGCTAAAAGAAATCAAAGAAGCTCTAAATAAATGCAAGGACATTCCATGCTCATGGACTGGAAGACTAAGTATTATTGAATGTCAATTCTACCCAAAATGATTTACTGATTCAACGTAATCCCAATCAAAATTCCAACAGTTTAGTTTGCAGAAATGGAAAAGTCAATCATAAAACTTATTTGGAAGGGTAAGCGGCTCTGAATAGCCAAAAACATCTTGAAAAAAAAAGAAAGAACTTGGAGGACTCACACTTCCTGCCTTTAAAACATATTAGAAACCTACAGCAGTCAAAGCAGCATGGTACTGGCACAAGGCTAGATATATAAACCAATGGAATTGAATTGAGAGTTCTGAAACAGACCCTCATATCTGTGGCCAATTGATTTTTTTACAAAGCTACCAAGTCCATTCAATTGGGATAGAAAAGTCTTTTCAACAAATAGTGCTGAAGAAAACTGGGATATCCATATGCAAAAGAACGAGTGTACACCCCTACCTCACACTATATACAAAAATCAAGTGAAAATGGATCAATCACCTAAATATAGGAACTAGGACTATCAAACTCCTAGAAGAAAACAAGGGGACACATCATCAGGATCTTGAGTTAGGCAATGATTTCTTAGACTTTACACCCATAGCATACATGACAAAAGAAAAATAAATACATGGTACCTCGTCAAAATTAAAAACTTTTGTGTGTGAAAGGACTTTATTATGAAAGTGAAAAGACAACCTACTCAATGGAAGAATATATTTGGAAACCACACATCCAATAAGGGTTTAATATCCAGAATATATAAAGAAATCCTACAAATCAACAATAAAAAGACAAACAACCCAATTTAAAAATAGGCAAAAGACTTGAATAGACATTTCTCTAAAGAAAATATATAATTGGCTAAAAATCACATGAACAGATTCTCAACATATTAGCCATTAGGGAAATACAAGTCAAATCTACAATGAGATACCATTTCACACACACTAGAACGGATACTATTTTTAAAAAAGGAAAACTACAAGTGTTGGAGAGGATGTGGAAAAATAGGAACACTCATTCATTGCTGGTGAGATATAAAATAGCGCAGACACTGTGGAAGACAGTTTGTCAGTTCCTCAGAAAGTTAATTAAGGAATTACCACGTGACCTGGCAATCCCACTACTAGTTATATACCCAAAAGAACTAAAAGCAAGGACACAAACAGATATTTGGACATTGATGTTCATAACGGCATGCTTCATGATTGACAAAAGATGGAAGCAACTGAAGTGTCCATCAGTTTATGAATGGATAATCAAAATGTGATATATACATACAACAGAATATTATTCAGCATTAAAAAAGACTGAAGTTCTGATTCATGCAACATGGATGAACCTTGAAGACATCATGTGGAGTAAATAAGTCAAACACAAAAGGACAAATATTGAATGATCTCACTGATAGGAAATAATTTGAATAAGCAAACTCATAGTCAGAATCCAGAATACATGTTACCAGACGCTGGGTTGGGGTAGAGATGGGGATTTAATGCGTAAATTATACAGAATTTCTACTTGGGTTGATTATAAAGTTTTGGTAATAGATGGTGATGCTGGTAGCACAACATTGTGAATATAATTAACAGTGCGGAATTATATATATGAATGTGGTTAAAATGGGAATTTTAGCTCATATATATGTTACTATAATAAATATCAAAAGAGAAAGCATAGGAGTACACAACACAATGAGCCCTATTGTAAACAATGGACTATAGTGAGTAGTACAATGTTTTAAATGTTCTTTCATGAAGTATAACAAATGTACCACACTAATGCAAGGTGTTGATAATAGGGTGGTGTATTGGAACTATGTATTTTATGCATGCTATTACTATAAACCCACAATTTCTACAGCAAACAAATATTAATTAAAATCATTTAAAAAAGAAATGCATGGAAATTATAAACACCATATTCAGGATAGTGGTTACTATTGCAGGGAAGAAGTGAAATCACAGAATGAAATCACAGAGGGATACATAAGGGCCTTTAACATATTTATAAAGTGGTCTCCCAATTCTACCCTAATTGTGAATGGTTTACACCTCTTCTATACAGGCAAGGCAAGGTCGAGGAGCACAGCCCCTTTTAAGAGCTTCTCTTTTGGGTCCATGAGCTTACTCAGAGAATGCACTGTCCAACTCTAAACATCTGTCTCAAATGAACACCCACTGCTCTACAACCAGAATCCTGTGAAAGAGGACAGCTGGATTAGGAAAAACCATCACAACAAGTGAAAAAACAACTCAAAATGGACCACACAAGTTCAGGCTGAGAGAAGGCTAAATTTGCATAGGAGGGTCACTACTTTATCTCAACAGCTTAATGTGCATGTTCTACCAGCAATGGGCTGGGCATTTCATCTTTATATAAGAAGAATTATTAAGTTTTGTGATTATCATAAAAAGGTAATGGAGCCATCAAGAGAGATTACAAGAGGCATTGTTTTTGTCAAGCTATCTTTTTACACATAACTGTACTTCTGTATTTAATTATTGATTTCATCACTCCAAACACTATTATTCCCTCATTCTTCCCATCTCAGTAAATACTACCACCCTCCATCTGGCTGCTCAAGCCAAAAACCTAGAAGTCATCCTTGATCCTCTTCTCCTCATTCCCTGACATCTGATCCATCAGTCAATCCTATCAGTTCTACTTTCAAAATATATTCTGGGTCTACCTCCAACGCCACCAGACCCACCCAAACAACCCTTTTCCTTCTTATGGACAAAAGAAAAAGGCTCATAACTTATCTTTCTGCTTTCCTTCTTTCCCCCCTACATTCTTCACAGAGCAGCCAAAGTGATGTCTATATGGCTTCTTCACTCTCTACTTTAAAATACCCCAATGGCTTCCACTGCAATTAAATAAAATCAGAACTCCTTATTGTGGTCTACAAGGCCCTTTGTGATATGTTCCTCAAGAGCCTCTCCAACTTCATTTCTGCCATTCTTCCCCTTGCTCACCAAGCTTCAGCATTCTCTAACCACCCAGAACCAGTTACTCTCTACTCCACAATCTCATTTGCTTCATAGCAGCCCTATTTAAAGTGATGGTCTTTTATTTTTATTTGTTCATCTGAATACTCTTTCTCCCCTACTAGAATGTAAACTCTACAAGGACAGGTATCTTACCAACTTGTATACCTCTGAATCCCTGGCACCAGGCACATAAGATAAACATTTATCAATGAAATGAATAAACAAATGAATGATAGAACAGGTATGGAATACAAATCAAATTACTCTTTTTGACAATAAAATACTTAAAATTGTAGACAGCAAGAGGGGAGAAGAGGAGGTAAGAAAACTTTCACAATGCATTAATACACAAACTACCCATAATCTGCAAAATCAAGATTTGTCTATAAGATTTTTCTTATATCAAGGAATCTCACACTGTTCTCTTCAGTAATACTACAATGGACTACAGAGAACCCCATTATAAAATAGTACCTCGTTGCATCATTTAGATTTGTTAAATCATGAATGACAAAATAACTTCATGCAACAAAATGGTGAGCAATTAGCCTCTAATATATGGGTCTGTGCTGTCCCAAAAACATGTCATAAAAAAATTCCACTATGTTATCAGCCTGTGATCTAAGGGTAAGAAGATTAAATACAGGGCCCTGAAGCTCTCAGATCCATATCCAGAGTACAATCAGAATCCAAAGTATACACATGTATTCAAATATATAGATATCATATAAAATACTATTTAAAAAAAAAATAAACCAAAAAAAAAAGATAAAAAGACAAAGAACGAAAGAAATAAACAAGAAATAAAATTAAAAATAAATTTAAAAAATAAGTAAATAAAAAACTATACAAAAAAAAATACTGTTCCAAAAATTTAAATTACTTACCCCTTTGCCCAATTTCTTCTCATAGATTTTATACCGTAGTCCTAGTCCCAACAATCCCACACCAACAAACAGCCACAAAACTAAACAGAAAGAAGAAATAATTGTTTAGAAACATTTACACTTTTTTTAAAAAATCACTTTTATGATTGTATTGAACCTACCGGTTAACAGGAAAACTATCTAATCCTTGCAAAGGGGAAATGTCTAACCCTTGGGTTAATTTTCATGTGTGACATGCATATCTAACCCATACCAAAGAATATTCCCTAAAAATGTTCCAAGGACCATAAGCTTAAAGTAAAAAGAAAAAAATCATAAAATACACAGGAAAAGAAGTCTCCATGAGCAGGAAACAACAAGGAAAAACTCTTCCACAATCAAGCTCCCAAGACTTCAGATATTGGAACTTTCAGAATAAGAATATAAAATGTTTTTAAAAAATAAAAGAATATGGCTAAGGAACATGAGACTATAATGAAATATCAGGAAAATTCTTAAATAAATCAAATAGACTTCTAGAAATTAAAAATATAATAATTACAATAATTAAAATTAGAAACTCAGTGGACAAGATAAACAGATTGGACAAATCTGCCTAGAGAACTAGTGGACTGAAAGATAGATCTGAGGAAATCACACAGAGTACAGAATGAAAAACAAAGAGGTAGAAAATGTAAAAGCAGTTAAGAGACATGGAGAACAGAATAAGAAGGTCCAACATATATCTAATTGGAGTAAAAAAGAAAAGAAGAAAAACAATGGGGAAGATGCAATATTTGAAGAAATAATGGCTGAAATTTTTCCAGAATTAATAAAAGACAACACTTTTCAGATTCAGGAAGCCCAAAGACTCCCATGTAACATGGAAAAAAGAATCCACATCCAAAAACATCATAGTGAAATTTCAGAACACCATAACAAAGAGAAACTCTTAGGAGCTGTCAGAGAAAAGGCAGATTATCTTCAAAGGAGCAATGATTACATTGACAGCTGACTTCTTAAAAGCAAAAGAATACAAAATGAACCTCATTTTCTCCTAAATTTAAATATACTGTTTTCAAATTATGGTGAAATATATATGAACTTTTTATACAATGGTCTCACTGCTCTGTGACATTTCTTTTAAAAATATATTGAAATTTTATTTAGCTTTTTAAATTGTTTTATATCTCCTTACTCCATGATATTTTCTCTTCTTTATTTAACTCCTTGAGGGTGGGGGGTACATTTCTTTGTACCCTACATAACAACTACCTAATATACTATCTTCACATTGTAGACATTTAATAAATATTTTTATTTAATCCAGTGCATTTGAAATAAGTGAGACATTGAATAAAAATCTAATTTCATGTTTGAGCTTCTAGAACATCCACAATCCAAACATTAACCCATTCAATACACACAAAAGGAGAAGTGGAAGTGGAATAACAGTCCCAAATATTAGAACAAAACATTTTGGAAATTTTACCTGTTAAATCATCTTATCTATGTTAGAACTGAAACAAAACTAATATAGAAGTATTTATGGGAGAAATTATATTATATCAGGAATCTGCATTAGAATACTTCCACTCAAAAAGTAGGGAAGACAGTTGTTAACAACATGGGTCACATGCTGATAAATTGTTGAAGCTGTGTGAAGGGTACATTAAAGTTCATTAAAATTCTTCATGTAATGAACATATCTGGAAATATGTTTGATAATTTATATAATAAAACACTTTTTTAAAAAAAAAACCACAAAGATGGTGGCTGAGCAAGGCGTTCCAAGAGTCAGCTCGTCCTACAGGGCAGTTAGTAATCTAAACAGAGCTACCTAAAACATGGTTCGGGAGGCCCAGGAGACCAGAAGAGCATTCTGAAACATCCTTGAAAGAATGGAAGGAGGAGACTGCCCATTTGTAGTGAAGAATCATGAATAGAGCACTCCACACTGCAGAGGCCAATGGCAGCACAAGCCACCTCAGGAGCTATTCCATGGCTGGAGTTGAAAGCTCCATTTCCCCAAAACAGGGAAGGAAGAAATGGTCGGTCACTGACTTAAGCTACTGATTAGTAAATTTGGCGGGCTAAAGTATACTCCTAAGAACAGCTAAAGTTTGAACTTGTCCAAGTTGGAAGGAGGCTGGTAGCCACCATTTTAATTGCAGCCCCAGCATGAGGGAAAGCAGGGCTGATTGAAAATCACAGTGATGGTAGGGACCTGCCTCTTTCCACCCAGATTGGATTGCAGCCCTAGTCTAGGCCCCAGCCCCACCTCTGGCAGAAGGAAGCTGGTGGAACCTGCACCAGCCTCTCTGGGCAACTGCGGGCACTTTCAGTCCACACAGACTGAATAGTCGGACACCTGGGGCTCCATCCCCACACCCCAATAGGATAGGAAAGGAGCTGTGTTTCATCGGCCTCTCTGGGCAGCTGCAGGTGCTTTCAGCCCACACAGACTGGACACTGGGGTACCTGTAGCTCCACCCCCGCCTCCCAATAGGATGGGATGGGGCTGGTGTTTCCTCAGCCCTTCAGGGAACTGCAGGCACTTTTGACCTGCATGAACTTGACTGCTGGGTATCTGTAGCTTCACCCCCACCCCCAATAGGAAAAGAGTGGGGTGGTGTTTCCCGAGGCTCTATGGGTAACTGTGGGTGCTTCTGGACAACACAGACAGAAAAGTTATACACCTTAACTCTATTCCCGTCCCCAAGAGGGATAGGAGGGGAGCTGTGATTCCTCAGCCTTTCCAGACAATGGCAGGCATTTTTGACCTGCATGGACTGAACTGGTGGGTACCTGTGGATCCACCCCCAACCCCTAATAGGATAGGAGGGGACTCGTATTTCCTCAGCCTCTCCGGGCAACAGGAGGCACTTTCAGACTACAGGGGCTGAACTGTTGGGCACCTGTGGATCCGCCCCCACCCCCAATAGGACAGGAGGGGGCTGGTGTTTCCTCAGCCTCTCTGGGCAATGGCAGGCACTTTAGACCTACATGGACTGAACTGTTGGGTGCCTGTGGTTCCATCTACACCCCTTAAAGGGCAGAAGGGACAGTACTCCCTCAGCTTCTCAGGGCAACTGCAGGCGCACTCAGCCCACATGGATTAGATTGTTGGGCATTTCAAAGAGTCCATCCCCACCCTGAGCAGGGGAGGAGGTGGGCTGGTGCTACATCAGTCTAACTGGACAACTATGGTCATTTTAGACCTGCACAGCATAGACTTCTGTCCACACCTGCAGCTCCATCCCCACCCCAGACAGGGGGAGGAAGGGGTGTGAAGCTTAATCAGTCTCTGGGCAACTACAGATGGTCTTGGCCTGCATGACTTGGATTATAACACAAGGCTGTGGTTCTGCCCTTACCCCTGGCAAAGGGGAAAGGTGGGAGAAGTTTCATCAGACCCCAGGGCAATGCAGGCAGCTTGAGTCTCCACAGCTTACAACACCAACAACATCCTCAGCTCCTACTACACAACCAGCAAGGGAGAACAGGCAAGAAAGCCCTAAACTAAAGCAAGAAACTACATCCAGAAAAAATACATCTAGCAAGCCAGATGCCAAGACACCAACAAAAAACTGCAATCCATACCAAGACACAGGAAGTTATGGCCCAGTTAAAGGAACAAGAAAAGCCTCCAGATGATATAAAGGAGTTGAGAAAACTAATCATAGATGTCCAAACAAATCTTAATAAATTCAATGAGGTGGCTAAAGAGATTAAGGATACTAAAAAGACACTGGATGAGCACAAAGAAGAATTTGAAAGTATACATAGAAAAATAACAGATCTTATGGGAATGAAAGGCACAATAAGTGAAATTTAAAATACACTGGAGGCATATAACATCAGATTTTAGGAGGCAGAAGAAAGGGTTGGTGAGCTTGAAGACATGGCCTCCAAAAGCAAACATCTTCAACAGATGAAGAATGGAAAAAATTGACCAAGGTCTCAGGGAACTAAATGACAGCAAGAGATGTGCAAACATACATGTCCTGGTGTCCCAGAAGGAGAAGAGAAGAAAAGGAATATTTGAAGAAATAATGGTAGAAAATTTCTCAACCTTAATGAAGTACATAGATATCCGTGTCCAAGAGGCACAACGTAATCCAATCTGAATAAATCTGACTAGACCAACTGTGAGACAAGTACTAATCAGAACATCAAATGCCAAAGACAGAGAATTCTGAGAGCAGCAAGGGTAACCCAATAAGATTAAGTGCCGATTTCTCATCAGAAACCATGGAAGCAAGAAGGAAATGGCATGATATATTTAAGGTAATACAAGAGAAAATCTACCAGCCAAGAATCTTAAATCTGACAAGACTGTCTTTCAAAAATGAGGGCAAGTTTAGAATATTCACAGATAAAAAGAAACCGAGAGAGTTTGTAACCAAGAAACCGGCTTAGCAGGAAATATTAAAGGGAGTGCTACAGCCTGAAAAGAAAAGACAGGAGAGAGAGAGAGAGGCTTGGAAAAGAGTCTAGAAATGAAGACTATATCAGCAAAAGTAACAAAAAGTATAAAAAGAGTGGTGAAAATAAAATACGACAGATAAAACCCAAAGTTTAAAATGGGTGAAATAAGAGCTGCCTTTACAGTAATAACATTGAATGATAATGGATTAAACTCCCCAAGCAAAAGACACAGATTGGCAGAATGGATAAGAAAATATGAGCCATCTGTATGCTGTTTACAAGAGACTCACCTTAGACCCAAGATTGGGTCAAAAGATTGGAAGCAAAAGGCTGGAAAAAGATATTCCATGCATGCAATAACAAAAAACAATCTGGATAACTATACTTATATCTGATGAAATAGATTTTAAGAGCAAAACTGTTATTAGAGACAAGGAAGGACATTATATATTAATAAAAGGGACAATTTACCAGGAAGAAATAACAATCATAAATGTATATGCACCTAACCAGGATGCACCAAATTACATGAGATAAACACTAGCAAAACTGAAAGGAGAAATAGATACCTCTACAATAATAGTTGGAGACTTCAATGCACCATCTCAGCATTGGACAGAACATCTGGACAGAGGATCAATAAAGAAACAGGCTGAATAACAGGATAAACAGACTAAACCTAATAGACATATACAGAACACTGCACCCCCAAACAGCAGGATATACATTGTTCTCAAGTGCTCATGGATCTTTCCCCAGGATTGAACATATGTTGGATCACAAAGCAGATCTCAGTAAATTCAACAAGATCAAAATTATACAAAGCACTTTCTCTGATCATAATGAAATAAAGTTAGAAATCAACAAGAAGCAGAAAAAGGGAAAATTCACAAATATATGGAGATTAAACAACACTCTTAAATAATCAGTGGGTCAAAGAAGAAATTGCGAAAGAAATCAGCCAATATCTCGAGACAAATGAAAACAAGAACACAGCATATCAGAACCTGTGGGATGTAGCAAAGGCAGGGCTGAGAGGGAAATTTTTAGCCCTAAATGCTTACATTAAAAAAGAAGAGGGAAGCGGATGTGGCTCAAATGATTGGGCTTCCGTCTACCATATCAGGGGACCCGGGTTCGATCCCCGGGGCCTCCTGGTAAAAACGCGAGCAGGAAAGCTGGGCCTGCATGGCAAGCCAGACCCTCGTGGACACACAGCAAGACAGACCTGTGCGGCAAGCCACACAGCAAGATGATGATGCAACAGAAAGAGAGATACAGGGGAGAGTCAAGGCAAGACGCACCAGAAACTAGTAACTGAGGTGGTGCAAATGACAGGGAACCTCTTTCTCACATCAGAGGTCCCTAGGATCAAATCCCGGTGAAGCCTGAAGGAGAAAAATGAGAAGAGAAGGCAAGAAACAGACACAGAAGAACACCCAGCAAATGGACACAGACAGCAAT